>PVKS010028121.1:0-26781 GCA_004027875.1 Aplodontia rufa | reverse complement strand
CTTCCACATAATTGGATTGTGTCCTAGGAGGACTTTTGTTGTTGTCCCTCCTGTATAAGATGTGGCTTTGCTTAGTCTGGTGGGGCTCCAGCCCCACCACTAGCCACTTAAAAACCTCCCGACCTCTTTTTAATTAGTCTTTTATAAGTAGTTGGGGGGGAGAGTGGACCGTAAGACATACCGCAGTTGAATTTTGAATCTGCTAAGTAGTTTTAGAGAGCTAGGTCTGTGTGCATGTGTGTATATGTATATATGCCTGTCTAAGGCTAGTACTTAACATTGGGAGCTGAGAGAAAAAAACCTGTACAGTTGTCTTTCTCTTACTTTTAATAAAATAGGAAAATCGCGCACTTGCGCGTTCCCCACTCTTTTTTTTTTTAACAAGTGTTATTTGTGCCGGGAAAAATTGCTGTCATTGTAATTTTAAAATTTTAAAATAAAATTGGGGAAAGGAAAGAAAAAAATTAATTAAAAAAGAGAGAGGGAGGGCAGGACCTGTGCTACTAGAAAGAAAACAGACATGAGAAAGTCAAAGGGCATGCTTTAGATACTCACTTTATAATTAGGTTCACTAGTCTCATCTGTAAAATGGGGACAGACATAGTTTGGTCAAAAGATAAAATAAGATGCCTGGCATGATAGTACATTCTCTCAAGCAACTTTTGAGAGGATGAGGCAGGAGGAAAACAAGTTGGCGGCAAGCCTGAACAAGTCAAAACAAACAAACAAACAAATTTAAAGAGTTGGGGATGGGCTGGAGCGGCTCAGCTGTTATGGTGCTTGCCTGGCATGCACAGGACCTGGGTTTGAATCCCAGCACCACATACACAACTAAGTGTTGGAGAAGCAAAGGTCACATGAAAAAGTAAATAAAATTGATTCTCTCTTGTAAAAAGAAAGAAAGAGTTGGGGATGTAGCATAATGGTAACTCTCTCACTCTCTCTCTCTTTCTCTCTCTCTCTCTCTCTCACACACACACACATATACTACTCTAAATATTCCCTGATATGAGACCCTTGCAGCATTGCATAGGGTACATATTTGTGGTCATTAACATAAGACGACTACATATGTGGCCCAACTGCTTCACAATTAATAACACTTTTCCTTTGCTGCTCTCCTTAAAGCATGTCTTCTTTTAAGTAAATTTAATAATACACACAAAAATTTGATTTGATTGAAGAGCAGTTATTCATTCACATTATAGGTTTCCCATAAGCAGCAAATCATGTATTTGGCAAAAGTAGTATTTAAACAACTATTTTGTGCCTATAAAAGGTGCTACCTTCTTTGGAATCAACAGTGAAAAGGTTACAGTTAAACCCTCCAGACTTCCTTTCCGGAAGATTTCCAGGGTTTTTGTTTGTTTGTTTTGTAGAGAGAGAGACAGTGAGAGAGAGAAAGAGAAAATCAATTTTATATAGTTTTTCACATGGCTTTCCTTGCTCCAAAATTTCGTTGTATATGTGGTGCTGGGGTTTGAACTCAAGTACTTGTGCATGCCAGACAAGTGCTGTAACTGCCGAGCCACCACTCTAGCCCTTCCAGAGTTTATCTGAAAGGGCACCTAGTTCTTTATTGAGTTGGACAGCTATTTATAATTGCTAATTGAATGACAGTAAATTGGATGAACAGAATAAATGCAGAAACTTGTAGGCTAGAGTAGAATAGAGCAATCATATCTGTGCTGCATGAACAGAGGGAGCCTATCAAGTTGCTGATAACTGAAAAGGTAATTCTCTGAAAAGAATTATTCAGGCACGTTGGAAAAGCAACTCTAACATGGTAATTAAGATTTTCCTGAAATTGTTTTTCTTCCACGGCTATTCTTCCCTGAAGGCATAGAAATAGAAAAATTACTGCATCTTTTCATTTTAAATCAATGTCACTTTTTTTTCCTGCAGGAATATATTTTCATTTTTATTAAATAAAGGGGGGAAATATGAAATTTCAATTTACAGTTGACCCTTCAAGAATGCATATTTTATACATACTTCAAATACACCATAAGTTTATAATCCTCAAGTATTAGTAAGGTTAGCATGTTATTTAAAAAAGCATCATTTGAGGAAACAGTCAAAATAATCAAGAGACAACCTACAGAATGGGAGACAATCATAGCCTGTGATCCCTCTGACAGGAGACTAATATTCAAAATTTACAAAGAACTAAAAAAATTCAATAACAAAAACACAAACAATCCAATCAATAAATGGGCCAGAGAGTTAAACAGAAACTTCTCAACAGAGGAAACTGAGAGAGCCAATGAATACATGAGAAAGTGTTCTAAATCACTAGTAATCAGAGAAATGCAAATCAAAACTACATTAAGATTTCACCTCATTCCAGTCAGACTGGCAAAGATGAAGAATATAAATAATAACAAATGCTGGAGAGGGGGTTGTGGGGAGATAGGAACACTAGCACACTGTTAGTGGAATTGCAGACTGGTCTCCACATTCTGGAAAGCAGTGTGGAGACTCCTCAAAAAATTAGGGTTGGATCCACCATAGGATCCAGGTATCCCTCTTCTGGGTATTTTCCCAGAGGAGTTAGAATTAGCACATTACAGCAATACAGCAAAATCCATGTTCATAGCAGCTCAATTTACAATAGATACATTATGGAACCAACCCAGATGCCCCTCACTGGATTAATGGATCCAAAAGCTCTGGTATATATATATACAATGGAGTTTTACTCAGCTATTAGAAACAATGATATTGCATCCATTGAAGGTAAATGGATGGCAATAGAAGAAATCATGCTGAGCGAAGTTAGCCAAACCCAGAAAGTCAAGGGCCAAATGGTATCTCTCAATTTTGGAGGCTGGACCTCAACCCAGAGATGGGAGTAAAGTAGACAAACTCATGTATTAGATCCATAAAACAAAAATGCAAAATGTTAATATTTGAGACACAATTGCAAGATACTTCATAAGATATTTGAACAAGCTATGCTGTATAGCTGTACAAAAACATAAATGTTTAATCCCATTGTTAAATATTTTGAAGTATAACAAGGGATGATAGGAAGGGAGGAGAAGGGGAAATGTTGGAACTGAGATAAAGCAAGGTACATTCCAACCAGTTATAAATGTCACTATATATACTATGTATATATAAAAATGTTCTTCATAGTTATAAGAATTATATCACTGTATTTGGGTTTTTTAGGAACAATTTAGGACCCAGAAGAAAGGCAAGGGATCAGGAGATGGGAGGAGGGAGGTAGAGGGATATGCAGGGGGGATGTTGAACAAACTGTATTGCTGAATTGCGTGTGTCTGAGAATATGTGACAACAAATCCCAACATTATGTAAAACTATAATGCGCTAATAAAATATATATATATAAAAGAGAGGGAAAAATAAAATCAATAAATTTCTTATTAAAAAAAAAGCATTATTTGCCAGGTGTGATAGCCTACACCTGTAATCCCAGTAAAAACTAAAAAGGGCTGAGGATGTAGCTCAGTGGCAAAGCACTCCTGGGTTCAATCCCCAGTTAAAAACAAAAAAACCCAAAAAACAAAAAAAAACAAGCATTATTCATCTCTATTAATTTCCTTATGATATTTAAACATACTTATAATTATTAGCACTGACAAGTACTATAAGTAAATACTATGCAAAGAGCACTGATCAGGCATTGAGATAATGGTATAAAGAGAATCAACGGGCTGGAGTGGTGGCTCAGTGGTTACAGCACTTGCCCAGCAAGTGCGAGGACACTGAGTTCAAACCCCAGCAACACGTACACAATGAAGTCTTGGACCAACGAAAGCCACATGAAAAATTAAATAAAGATTGCTTCTCTCTTTCTCTCTGCCCCCTCTTTCTTTAAATAAAAAAAAAAGAATTGAGAATCAACAACCACTGTTTAACAACCAATATTTTAAGAAAACAGCCTTAATATCTACCAAGTATGATATTATTAAAGTGTGGGTATTTTTACAAACTGAGAAACTTCTGTGTAACCTGCTCCTGACTTCCCAGGGATTTATGTATGGTTCCAGCCCACTGAAAACAATTTTTTCCCTCTACCACTAAATATCAACTCTATGACATTTCACATTTTGGGTGTGGTCATAAAACTAAGATAAATCAAACCTCACCTGTCAGAGCTAACAGGAAGAAATTCTAAAAATCCCAAGAAAGTATTACCTAGATTATTCCAAAGCAAATGAAAATGAGTACAGTTGGCTTTAATGATCCTTAAAAGCAACAACACAGGAAATAGAATAAAAAAAAATCATACAAATAATGAAAGAAAATTGGGAGTAAAGGCTGGAACCAGGGCTGGTTGTGTAGCTCAGTGATACAACATGTGCTTATTACTATGCTCAAGGCCCTGGGCTCAAACTCCAGCATCAGTAAACAGAAAGAGATTAGAACCATCTGAATCATGGCAAAACAGGATCAGAAGGAGAAAGAGAGGAGTTTTCTTTCATGTAACAAATATTGCATAGACTGAAAATTCTATTTATTTAGGTATGTGAATCCCGGACTGACCATGATACACAAAAACAATTTTCACATTAATGAGATTGAAACAAAAAAGGCTGATAGAGAATCATAAAAAGAATATTTTAAAACCCTCAAGTACATTTTCAAATTTGTTTTGGAGAGATTATGTACTGAAAACTATTTATTTAAAATATTGAAAACTCAGGCAAAAAACTTGTTTGAGAATCATTTAACATTATTTTTTAAAAAAGAGGGACAGCGAGTGAGAGAGAGAGAAAGAGAGAAAGAGAGAATCAACTTTATTTAGATTTTCAGGTAGCCTTCGTTGCTTTGACACTTTGTTGTGTATGTGGTGCTGGGGTTTGAACCCTTGTACTTGCACATGACAGGCAAGCACTGCAACCTCCAAGCCACTGCTCCAGCCCTGATTTAACATATTTTAATGTTTAGGTTGTTATGAATTTAATGAAACATAAGTACATTATACTAGATTATAAATGTAGAGATCCTTACCAATATTTTACCAATGCATCATTTCCAAACTGGTAACAAACAGATTTTCTCTTCCCAGCAACATATAATCATTTTACTATATGCACATAAGTTTTTGCTTAACTAGTCACAGAAACAAGCATTAGAATACCTTAAATAACTAAATTATTCTGTGGCATAATAATTCATTATATGAAAAGTAAATTCCAGATTAAAAAGAGAAAGGAAAGCAGACGTTTGTTAAACTAGGTAAATGCCTCATGTTTAATGTTTTCTGGAAATAATCCCCCCAAATTATTCTCATTTCCAAAGAAAAATTAAGCATGCTTTCTAAGGTTCATTTGTCTCAATATATGCACAGTAAGAACCCAGAAACCCACCTCAGTGTGTCTTTGATGTAATGCATTATATTCCTTCTTCAGTTCTGCTTCTCTTTCTTCAAGTCTGCTAACTGAAATTAAGATACATACACTTAATCAAAACCAAACACAAGAAACTTACTTGAAAAATTCTGTCTTTAAAACAAGGAGTCCATAATCCTTAGCAACTTTAAGAGTCAGTGCTCCACATGAAATTCTATACAAAGCAGTGACCTCATTAGTCATCCTTCTAAACAGTTTGGTTTGTTTGTTTTTGGGTACTGGGGATTGAACCTAAAGACTTTACCATTGAGCTACATCCCCAGTTCTCTTTAGCTTTTAGTTGGAGACAGGGTCCCACTAAGTAGCCAAGGCTGGCCTCAAACTTGCCATCCTCCTGCTTCAGCCTCCTGAGTTGCTAGGATGACAGGTGTGTGCCACCATAAATAGTTTTTCTTTTTTTTTTCCAATTATAGAATTATCTCTTTCAAAAACAAAATCACCTTGTACAAGTTTTAACCTGAAGTTAGAGCCCAAATCATCTATTTCTAAAATCAGTACTATTCAAGCTCTTTTTCAGTACTGCTGTGAAAAGTGTCATTATAAGTACTCTTTGCTCCACAAATCTTCTCAGTTTTAGGGACCTTATCTTCTTTTATTTAGCTCCCTCTGCTGATGGATTTTGTGAGTGGCACTGATGTGGAGTTGCAATTACAGACTAGAACTTATGATATTTAAACAAAAAAGAAAGTTTTAGATTCTGAGATAAAGAATGAATGAATGTCAGGGCAGGATTTCAGAAGAGAGCAGGATTAATAGAAAGGAAGAATGACTCAGATAAGAAGTGGAGTCCAAATAAGACTACAAAGAAACTACAGCACACAAGACAGTAATGAGAGAGTTCTAGATACTAATACCACAGAGAAAGGAATACAGAATCATGCTGCTAGTGAGGACTGAAGGGAGATGGTCAGCTGGAAGAGGCCACACTGGCTAAGGAGCTGTTGGAGATAGTTACTACTTCTTATCAACTGAACTTAAAGCTTAAGGGAATCCTGAAACTACTTGGCAAACCATATCTATTTTCAATTACTCATCTTTGTGAATCAATACTTTCTTGATAATGAGCAACCAAAACAAAAACTTGGATGTTGAGGCCAAAATGAAATCCAACTATCATTCATAAACCTCAGTTTCAAATTTGTGTTTATTAGCACAGCCTCATTATTCTTATCTGCTAACTTGACATGAATTCATAAATCCATTTATATCATCATTACCACTACTTATAGTAGCTATCAGTTTTCTTATTATGTCCTAACTTTATATAAACTTATTCAAGTCTGACATTAACCTTATGATGAAAATATCATCATTGGGCTGGAGCAGTGCTCAGCAGTTACAGTGCTTGCCTGGCAGGTGCCGGGATGCGAGTTCAAACCCCAGCACCACGTACATGATGAGGAATGAGGGTCACATGAAAAACTAAATAAAGATTGCTTCTAAAAAAAAAAGAAAGAAAGAAAAGAAAATATCATCATTATATTCATTTTGGAACTCTGGAAACTGAGGCAAATAATGCCAAAGTTGATTCCTTTATAACAGGAGTTATTCAGAATGAGTTCTTAATTACCATGCTATAGAACATCTCAACAAACAGTCCTTTTGATCTACTTTATATATTGGAGTCTCCTTTTAAAGATTTCACTGAGAGAAGGGCAGATACTTCAAACAGAAAAACTCCTTGTTCTTATGGAGATAACACATCTTTGACAGAAAGGCATCAAAAAAACTGCCAAGCAAAAATAAATACTCAATTTTATTAAACACCAGAGAGAAGAACACTGCTATGGTTTGGATGTGATTTGTCCCCCAAGGACTCATGTGTTGGAAGCTTTGTTTGCAGGCAGCAGTACTGCGTAGCATGGAACCCTAAAGAGTGGGAACTAGCGAAAGGCCTTTGGGTCATTGGGGTGGCTGACTTTGGAGATTAAGGCGGCCCTCATGGGATCCCTAAGTTCTCATGAAAGCAAGTCACTGTATTAGAGCACCTGAACACTGAATTCCTCTCTGGCTTGTTTTGAGATGTGATGTCTTACTCCCAAACACACTCCCGCCATTGTGACACCATCTGTCATTAGGCCTTCACAGAGGCCCAATCAATCCTTCCCTCCCCTACTGCTCAATCTTGAATTTTGAACTTCCAATACTCTGAACTAAATAAATCTCTTTTCTTTATAGCTATCCTTCCTCAGATATTTTGTTATAGTAATGAAAAACAGACTAGTACATTTAAAAAGCAAAATGTAACATTGCTGTATACTCAACAAATTAGCTATATATATATAATACACCAAGTACTGGTAAAGATGTGGAACAACTGCAACTTTCATATACTGCTGTGGGGAGTATTAATTTGTTTGTTTGTTTGTTTGTTTTTTTAAAGAGAGAGGGACAGTGAGAGAGACAGAGAAAGAGAGAAACAACTTTATTTAGTTTTTCACATGGCCTTAGTTGCTCCAACACTTAGTTGTGTATGTGGTGCTGGGGTTTGAACCCGGGTCCCTGTGCTTGCCAGGCAAGCACCGAAACCTCTGAGCCACTGCTCCAGCCCCGGGAGTATTAATTTATACACCCAACTTGAAAACTGTTTGGCAAGACTTAATAAAGTTGAATGCTTGACAGTTCTATGACAAAATTGTTTCACTGGTAGGTAGTACAGTACATTTGTATCTACCCAAAGGCATTTAAAACAGTGTTCAAAGCAGCACTATTCATAATCAGTCAAACCTGGAAATAACCTACCCATGAACAGCAGAATGGATATTCACATACTAGAATACTACACACTAAAAATGAACCAATTATTGCCCACACATATCATGGATGAATATGATACGCAAGATGTTGAGAGAGAGAAGCAGATACCAAAGAAGACAAAATTCAAAGACACACAAAATTAAAGTATCAGAAATCAGGATAGTAGTTGCTTTTGGGAGAAATTAGTCTCCCATTGAATTTATATACGTAAGCCCCACCTTTCCCCAATACAAACACAATGTGTACCCATGCAGGCACTTTCCTCGGCTTGAATATTCACTATTTATTATTATATTTACTACTCATTATGCTACGAGTTCAACATGTAGCCCAGGATTTAAACAGACTAGAACTATTGCAAACATGTTATGCTGCAGGGCGCAGTGACACACATTTGTAATCCCAATGACTCAGGAGGCCGAGGCAAAGAATTGCAAGTTCCTAAATGGAAGACCCTGTCTCAATTAAAAAATAAAAAGAGGCACTATAGCAGTGGCTCAGCATTTGGAGCACTTGTCTGGCATGCTTGAGGACCTGGTTTTGAACCCCAGCACCACATATAGAACTAGGAGACGCAAAAACAAAAGCCAGATGAGTAACTAAATAAAACTGATTTTCTTTCTCTCTCCTCTCTCTCTATTCCCCAATCTCTCTTAAAAAAATAAAAAGGACTGGGGATGTGGTTTGTTGGTAGAATGCACTTAGATTTAATCCACAATACCACAGAAACAAACAAAATGCAAGTTGTGTTGTTTTGGCTTCAGAATTCACAGGGAGACAACAAAGGTGTTACTAAATTAGAGAATTTATAAAAGGAAACAAAGATGAGCAGGGAAAGATACACAGAATTATTCTGTTGAAGGTGTTGTTGGTGATTTCTTTTTTCTTTCTTTTTTTTTTTTTAAAGAGAGAGGGACAGTGAGAGAGGCAGAGAAAGAGAGAAACAACTTTATTTAGTTTTTCACATGGCCTTCGTTGCTCCAACACTTAGTTGTGTACGTGGTGCTGGGGTTTGAACTCAGGTCCTTGTGCTTGCCAAGCAAGCACTGAAACCACTGAGCCACCGTTCTAGACCCTTGTTGGTGATTTCTATAAGCAATATGTATATGCTTTGATTACTATTCTTATTTATCATGCAGGCACTTACACTAATGCCCAAAGATATGAAAATAAAGATCTTATAATAAAGTATCTTATAATAACCTCCAAACTAAAACTACCCAAATTTGTTACTAGGAGGTTATCAAGTAAATTATGAAAGTCGTACAATAAAATATCATGCAGTGGCTTTCCTACTTGTTTGTCACATGGCTATGAGTAAATTAATCTTTCTGGGTCTGAGTTTCCTATTTGAGTAATAACAGTAAAACAGAATTAATACCAAGTTGATATTTGCAAAGAACATCAAACAATGTCTGGCACAAATGTGGTTTTCAAATGAAATGCAATGATTAAAGATGCTCTCAAAAGGAATGCAATATATCTGTCTGTACTGAAATGAGATGGTGCCAAGAACCGAATGGAAGGATGTTGAATATATATTATGGGAAATTACAAACACAGAGTAAGAAACCACTAAAATGTCCACAAAGCCAAAACTGAACAGTTTCCCAAAAACAGCTCTTTCCCATACTTACGCAAAAATCTCGCAGCCATCCATTTGTCCTTTTCTTCCTCCTATATCACATGTTCAATCTATCAGCAAATTCCATCCATTCTACCTTCACAATTAATCTAGAATCTCATCCCTTTTTACAACCTCTGTCATTCCATCATGGTCCAAGAGATGATCTCTTGCTTAGATTATTGCAACTGTCTGCTGATTAGTGTCTTAGCTTTGCCTTTGTTCTGATACATTCTCAAAATAGTCTGGGTGGAATAGGATAGTGACTGACTTAGTACTTAAAACCCTCCAAAGGCTTTCTGTTAAGTTCAAAATATGAAAAAAAAATTCTTACAACAGTGTATAAGACTCTTCAGGATGTGACATGTCAACTCACACCACCCTTCTCCCTAACCTCGTAGAGAACTTTGATATTGACCCAAGTGTTATGGACAGGATTGTGCTGCCATCCCATAACTTCATGGGGTGGAAGCCCTAACTCCCAATGTGATTTTGTTTGGAAGTAAGGACCTACTGGTTATAATTAAAGTTAAATGAGGACACAACAGGGGTGATGTCCTTATAAGAAGAAGAGACACCTGAAATCTCTTTTTCCACATAGAAAATAAATCATGTTGGGATACAGAGAGAAGACTGCTACCTGTAATCCAAGAGGAAGGGCCTCAAGAAAAACTAAACTTGCTTGTAGCTTGATCTTGGACTTCTAGCCTCAATTATGTGAAATAAATTTCTGCTATTTAAATTACCCAAATTGGGGCTGGAGCTCAGCAGTTACAGGGTTGCCTGGCAAGTGTGAGGACGCAAGTTCGAAAGCTAGCACCATGTGTACAACAAAGTGTCAGAGCAACGAAACCACATGAAAAAGTAAATAAAATTGAGTCTTTCTCTCTCTCTCCAACAAAACAAAACAAAAACTACCCAACTTGTGGTAATCTGGTATGACAGACTCAGCTTACTAATATACCAACTAAATACCATTAAAGAAACTTTGGAGAAGCTTTTATACTGTGTTTGTTAAGTGACTTCATCATGGAATAGGTTCTATAGCTTATATAAAATAAGTCTTGGTTATATACGAGCTTACTAATCAATGGCTTGTATAACTTTGTTGCAATGTGCTACTTAGCAATACTATGAGGAAAAAGAAAGAAAACCTCAATGCGTCACTTATTTTTGGAGATTTCCAAAATTTATTTGAATGAATGTGACCACTGTTCAGATGCTTAGGTTTATCTACAAAAATTCTTTGAAGTTCTATTAATCAGTTTATTCTCCTTTAAGCATTTTGGATTATCCCTATATGTAATACCTTCAGCCTCCATTTGCAGCTTTCTAACCCATTAAACTTTTTTTCTGCTTAATTTACTTCCATTTGGCATCATATTCTTACTTTTGTCCCCAAAATAATATTTGATAAAGTTATCAACCCATTCTCTAACCACCTCAAAGACAAACTTTTTATATTTACTAACTTATAAATTATATGTATCTGTATTACTTCCTAACAAGTACGGATCATACACACAAAAGGGCATTTAGCACATGAAATGTATGGGGTTGCACAACCTTATCCTATATCTGTTGCTGCTGTTTTTTTTAGCAGACCGTTTTTAGAACAGTTTTAGTTCACAGCAAATAGAGCAAAAGTACAGAGAATCCCCATGTGCCCACTCCCTGCCCCACCCAAGAACAATTTCCCCTATGTCAACATCCTGAATAAGAGTGGTACATTTGTTACAAGCAATGAACTTGCACTGATACATCATCACCCATCAGGTTTTACTCTTAGTGTCATACATTATGGGTTTTTAAAAATGTCTACCACCACCGTTAAAGTGTCACACAAGCATACAAAGTAGGCTCCCCATATTATAAAGTACTTTCTGCAACTACTACTCATCCTTTCCTCCCTATCACTGGTCTTTTAGTGTCTCTGGAGTTTCAGTTTTTTAGACAGCATATAATCAAAACCACACCACAGACTTTTCAGAGCGGCTTCTTTCACTTAGAAATAAGCATCTGAGGTATTCCATGTCTTTCTGTGGCTTGAGAGGTCATTTCTTTCTAGCACTAAATAATATTCCTGGTATGGATAACCACGGCCTATCCCTGTTATTTTCATAAGAGCTAAAAGTTTTGAAATTACAAGCCTCAAACACTCACTATTTCTAAGCACAAAAGTTAATTTTCTTAATCCAAAAATGTTGTATTTTAAGATATTTTCAACTAGTGTTATGTACACTGAAAATTTCGCTATTTTTAATGCAAAATAAATCATAAGTACACTTAAGTCAAGCTGTCTCTTTTTTTTATACAATATATTTTGCCTGATACACTATTTAATAACAGGCAAAATAGTGAATTTTGCATCGTCTAAAATAAAAACAGACAAATCTTCTGGTTAAAATGTCTAAATAAATTACATTTAAATATAGAAAAATGGTAATCAGTTTGTCCAGCACAAGTATCACCCACTTGCATCTTCCTCTCCAATCCAGTACAAGGGTAAATTATAGCCTCTTGACCTCACCCAATTCCTTGAGATCCATAACTAATTTATTTCTCTGTGCCATTAAACAGAAGGTTTATCATTTTATATTGTTATACTCAGATGTGTCATTGATAACCAAGCACACAAATCAAAACAAAACTAATAATATATTATCTATTACTAGTAGGCAACCACAACTTTAGAGAGATGGCTCAAACATTAGGTTATCTATGTCCCCATATATGAACAAGGCACTAAACAAGTCAGGATACCAAGAGGAAACCTGAGGAATATGTTCCCTAAGTAGTTGTCCATTATATTTAACTCTGCAAAACTTAGGCTTTCAGATGCTAAGTTAAGAGTTTTGGTTGTTTCTAGCTGTGAGGCCAGGGTAATATACAGGCAATTAAAAGGGATGGGGGGCTGGAGCAATGGCTCAGAAGCTGGAGCGCTTGTCTGACATGCACAAGGACCTAGGTTCAAACCCCAGCACCACACACACAACTAAGTGTCAGAGAAACAAAGACCAGATGAAAAAATAAATAAAAAATGGATTCTTTCTCTCTCCCTCTCTTTAAAAAATAAATAAAAGGGATGACAGATCAAAAATGTGGTATATTCATATAATAGACTATCATTCAGTCCTAAAAAGGAATAAAGTACCGATACATGATACAGCATGAATGAACACTATGCTAAGTGAAAGAAGCTAGTCACAAAAAACAAAACATTCTATACGAAATATCAGGGTTAGACAGGTCCACAGAGACAGAAAGCAGACTAGTGGCTGTCAGGGGCTGGGGAAGCAGGGACTACGGAATGAGTGCTAAGAGGTACAGAGCTTCTTTTGGGGGTCATGAAAATGTTTTCAAATTATATAGCAGTGTTATTGTGTAACTGCAAATATATTAAAAACCTCTGAATTAAGTACTCTAATGTGGATTTTATCATATGCTAAATAGATTTCAACTTAGAAGAGTATTAACCTCACCCTTAACACAAACATTAGGAAATTTGTCTCCTAATACAATAATAACCTATCTTTTAAAGAAAAAAAGAAGGAAAGTCAAATTATAAGGAAATGAAATCTCAACATGTAATAAATGTTGACTAAATTAATGAATAGATAACGAAGAGGGTTTTTTTCTTTTTTTTTTTTCCTGCAGCGTTGTTGATTGAACCCAGAGCCTCACACACATGCTAGGCAAGTACTCTACCACTGAGCCATGTTCTGAGCTCACAGTAAAGAGTTTTGAAGTAATGATAAAATCAAGTCAGAGGAACCTCAAAGTTATTTTTTAAAAAACCATGCTATATGAGCACAAATCATAAATGCTATATGTTCATTAAAAATTCCTCTTCTCTTTCTCAATTTACAGTACAAATAAATACACAGAGGGCTGCCAACCACTGAGTACATTCATTCCCTTGCCTCAACACTTAAGCAAAATCACCACTACAAAGCAAAGCAAAGGCTAGCCAAACGTTAACCAAAGCAATTTACGCTTTTTCTTGGAAACAAAGCTAGACTATACATCCTAGCGCCTGCAGTTAGCTCCTACTGAGTTATGGCCAATGAAGTAGGAGCAAAGGTGACATGCATTATTTCTAGGCCTGCCCTAACTAAAAAACTTCCACGTACAATCCTCCACTCCCTTTCCCATTCTTCCAACTTAACACAGATGAGGATGACAAACTTGGGAAGCTACATATTAGGAAGTACCTAGTTTCCAAAGAAGCTACTCACTCAACAGAAGCATCCACTTTTAAAACTTCATACAATCAAGAAGTAACATTTGAGTCACTCTACAGTCAAGAGTTGCTTAACATTGAGAATATGTTCTCAGAAATGCCTCGTTAGTCAATTTCTTCATTATGTGAACATCACAGAGTACACTTACACAAACTAATAGCTATCATGTCACTAGATGATAGAATCTCATGGGACAGTTATTGTATGTGCAGTCCATCATTGACTGAAACAGCATTATGGCTGGGTGAAGTAGCATATACCTGTAATCCCACTACTCGGGAGATTGAGGCAGGATGACCAAAAATTAGAAACCAGTCTGAGCTGCTTAACAAGACCCTGCCTTAAAATTTTAAAAAATTTTAAAAATTATAAAAAGGGTGGGGGAGTATCTCAGTGGTAAAAGTGCTTTTTTTTTTGAGTACCACCAAAAAAAAAAAAAAAAAAAAACCTCCTTATGACTTATGACTGTATATAGTTTTCATGACTTGTTTGCTATCACAACCAGGGCTAGCTTAACATGTACCAGCCTATAAACCTGCATTGAAAGTCCTCATAAAAGGCTTCCTAAATCATCAAAGGTATGTCATACCATTACAATAGTGTTGGGGCTGGAGCAATGGCTCAGCGGTTACAGCGCTTGCCCGGCATGCCTGAGGATGCAGGTTTGAACCCCAGCATCACATATACAACGAGTGTTGGAGCAACGAAGAACACATGAAAAACTAAATAAAACTGATTCTCTTTGTCTCTCTGACTGTCCCTCTCTCTTAAAAAAAAAAATAGTGTTTATGTCAGGCACAGAGGCACACACCTGTAATCTCAGCAATTCAGGAGGCTGAGGCAGGAGGATCAAAAGTTGGAGGCCAGCACCAAAAATTAGTGAGGCCCTAAGCAACTTAGTGAGACCCTGTCTCAAAATAAAATATTAAAAAGGGTTGGCAATGTGGCTCAGTGGTTAAGCGTCCCTGGGTTCAACCCCCAATACAAAAAAAAAAAAAAAAAAAAAAAGAATAGTGTTTATGTCTTTGTTATGCTGAAGGACTTTCTGAATGCTGTTCAGGCAATTATTCTCCCTAACTTGTATAGCAATTACCTGACACAATTTGTTAATACAACACTCTTTTTTTTAAATAATGAAAGAACTTTTTTTTTTTTTTTTTAAGAGAGAACGGTGTGAGAGAGAGACAAAGAATCAATTTTTATTGAGTTTTTCACATGGCTTTCGTTGCTCTGATGCTTAGTTGTATACGTGGGTGCTGGGGTTTGAATCCGTGTACTTCCGCATGCCAGGCAAGCACCGTAACTGCTGAGCCACCTCTTCAGCCCTGGTATAAATGCTTTTGAAAGGTACCTTTTAACACAGGGAAGACCTATCTCTTTGAGAGTCTTGAATGCCACTAAGGAACCAGTAAAGGAAAAAGGGGAAAAGAAAAGGGAACAGAAGAGCAGGAGGAAAAGCCCACTGGGCAAGGATTGTAGATATTCCCAGAAGCCTCAAGTACCATAAAGTTATCCAATGCCTATACTGTTGTGTTACTTCTGAAATGTATTGTAAGGTCATTTCTTGTTTGATAGTTCCCATGCGAATCCAAACTTCAAAAAAATCTCAGGAAAAATCCTAAAACCTATCATTTTGCACATCACAACAAGCTATAACCTGCCATTAACTGGAAATAAACAAGTTTCTATTTATCCTACCTATTCCAAAACAACTGATAACCAATCTGCCATATTTTTAAAGGCTAGTTCTTTGTAAGGAGTGGGGGAGATCTAATCATGATATCTAAAAGGAAAAATGTAGGGAGGAGGGCAAGAAAAGACAATCAAAAGACTTCCTCCTTCTAATAACTAGTAGTGACACTTTAGCCTCATTTTGATTGCTCTTTCTATCCATCTTTCCAAAGAGCAAGAGGATGTGATTAAGGCAGGAAGAGCCACCTGCTCTGCCGGCTCAAAATCAGAGCTTACCTCCTTAGATTGATGGCCTTTGCCAAGTTTGGAACACCTTCCATCTCTGTTGTCTTCTGCCCCATCAGACTGCTGATAGGCCTATTGGGGGAAGAAAGAGAAACAGACCTGCTAGAATGCCATATCCAACTTATTATTTGCCTTCCCAAAAGGAATCATCAGTTCTTACTGTTCACGGAAGGCAGATATTCCAACTGTTACTGGACCTCAGAAGATTGACAATGGTCTTTCAGAAACTCTCCTTGAATAATTTACCATCAAAAGTCCCCCAAAATAAGCAAGAATCAAATGCTGACTTCAGAGCAAACAAATCTCAGACAACCACAAACAGTAATAAAAATATCTCCTTTACCAACTAAGTCCTTCACTATGTCTCTGAATGTCAACAATTTTTCAGACAGATATCACATGTTATTAATAACATTATGAAGTTATAAATATTTTAAAGACTCATGAATCAATGATTGTATCGTTAAAACAGAGTAGGATAACTTCCAAGAATCCCAGTGGTAGGGACTCCTAGCAATTTGACTTCTTAGTCACTTAGACACTGAAGATGTCACCTAAGCAATCCACAACAGAAAGCTGACTACTCTCCTACCTTATGGCTCTATTTAGGGAGAGGCCATGCTTTACCTCAGCACATATTCCTGTGTATTACTCTCAAGGTCAAGAATACTTCCTCGAGACCAACAAAAACCAACAAATTCTTTCCTCTAATTTAACCCTCCAAAATTACAGAAACAGCTTGGCACCTTCCCTAACCACCAGATCTGTATATATTTGAAGAAAAATTAATTCATTTTTTTCCTGTTCTCTAAGCTAAAGTACCAGAAATCCTTTAACCATTACTCATAAAATTTTCTATGACAGCTGTAGTTCTAGGTATTAATACTATAATGTTAAGGTTCTCAATAGACAACACTAGACAGTAAAAGTGGAAGAGCTTAAATACAAAGACTAAAAAAACCATAAAACAGAGCAGAAGACCACAGTGTTATCTACGAAACAGAATAAAACATTACTGTTTGCATAAATTATCTTGTGCCTGCTTTTTTGCTTTCCCTCTTATGCAGATGCTCTAAGAAAACGAACAGCTATTAAAAAACAAAGTTTATTCAATACACAGACATTCTTTTTTTCTTTGAGAGAATCAATTTTATCCAGTCTTTCATTTGGTCCCCGTTGCACTGACACTAGCTGTGCATGTGGTGCTGGGGTTCGAATCCAGGTCCTCACGCATGGCAAGCAAGCACTGTAACTCCTGAGCCACCATTCCAGCCTCCAGATATTCTTAATATTGCTAAGAACTAGAGTCAACTTAAGTAACGTGGAATAAAAGGTTTATCTTCTATATAATTAACACCATTGTTTCATTTTTTTAAAACCAGGAGATATGTGTGAAACTTCTCAATGTTGCCTTATTTTTTAAAAATTGCTTTCAACAAAAAACATAAATCATCAATAATCTTATTTTTATATAGGAGGAACTATCTATTGACCAGATAAAAATAAAATGGAAAGAATAACCTATACAGTATTATTCAACTTTTCCAGAATATTTATATTGCAAAACATAATAAAGACACTGATAAAAGCTTTTATGGTACTGAAGGTACACTTAGGCCCTCTCAAATATTAACTATGATATGAGACTACCTAGTAACTTTAAAACGGTCTATTTTTCTTCTATGTCATGAAAATTCTCCATTTATTGATCATGTCAGTAACAGACCTTGCTTTGAAGATCTGTTTGGAGCCATTCATTCTTTTAAAATACAAAAATGTAAATGATTATACTATCTCCTCATATTTTCCATCTAGTGGAGTGCTTATTATTCTTATGACCAAGAAATAAGAAGTGTTTTCCTTGCAATGACAAAGTTGAATTCAAGGACTGGAGTGGTATAGCTCAGCAGTTGTGGCGCCTGTCTGGCATGACGAGTCTGCAAGTTCAAATCCCAGTACCACATTTACAACAAAGTCCGGGGGCAATGAAAGTCACATGAAAAACTAAATAAAATTGATTATTTCTCTTTCACTGTCCCTCTCTCTCTAAAAAAATAAAATAAAATAAAGTTTCAAGTAGAGGCTTGAAGGTAATTTACTAGACTAAAATCTTGATACCAAATTTATAGGGTAGACGAAAAGGGGAGAAAGGTCAAAGTACAAGGTGATGTTATACATACAATATATACGTCTTCAGTTGTCAACATTTTTCCATTTAGTTAAAAAAAAGTTTTCAATCAAAGGAAGGAAAAAAGTAGTATCAGAATAAGTAGCTTAAAGTCACTACCATCTAAACCTTTCTAAATTCCTCTCTACAAAAGACAATGCCTCCATAACTAAAGGAAAAATAACATTTGTGAATTCAAGGAACTAGCGGGTAATCAAAGTTTTGCAAAGGAATGGAATAATAAATGGTTCTACATCAGCTCCTGGTGCTAATATGTTGTAAATAATGGTTCAAAATTCACAAATTATGACAAGTAAAATGGAATTTACTACTAATCTTACTTCTCTAATTCTGTTCACATTAGAAATGGCTAAACACTATACCAAAACCGCTAAAATGTTCATATTCCTTAACCAGTTTCCTTAAATGCATTCCAAGAAAATTAACAAGAAGGAAAGCGTACAGAAGTGAAAAAATACTGCAAAGTGATTCACACACTTGAAAACATGTCCAACTAACCAACAGGCAAAGTTTGTGGGGGTTTTTCTCTTTTTCAAAAACTACCTTACATGGGTTGTAGCAGTGTCTCAGTAGTTGGAGCATCTGCCTGGCAAGTACAAGGACCCGGGCTCAAACCCCAGCACCACATACACAACTAGGTGTTAGAGAAACATAGGCCGGAAAAATAAATAAAATTGATTCTCTCTCTCACCCTCTTCCTCTATCTTAAAAAAAAAATTACCTTCCATTTATTTTTACCCTGATTTATTCCTTTATTCCACAAAGGATTTGAAATCACTTTCCAAAACAGAAATTTTACATATAAAATTACGGTCTAGGAGAAAAATAAACATTTTTTGTGGTTACAGGGATTGAACCCAGGACCTCATGCATAAGTACATTAAGTGTTCTATCACTAAGCTACCACACCAGCCCTTTTTTACACTTTATTTTGAGACAGGGTCTTGCCAAATTGCCCAGACTGGCCCCAAACTTTTGATCCTTCTACCTTAGTCTCGTGAATAACTAAGCCTGTTCCAGGCAAGCACTACCATGCCTTTAAGAAAAACAATTTAAGTATGATAACCAGGTAAGGTCCAAATCAGTTTGTTCTGAGTTTCTAGGTAGCCAAGGTAGAAAATAGAAAGGACATTAATTTTTTTTTTCTTTTTGGTTACTAGGGATTGAACCCAGGGGTAGTTCATCATTGAGCTACAGCCCCAGTCCTTTTAATTTTTTTATTTTGAGAAAGGGTCCTGTTAAGTTGCTAAAGCTGGCCTCAAACTTACAATCCTCCTGCCTCAGCCTCCCAAATAGTTGGGGTTGCAGGGGAGCACCAATGTATTTGACTATTAAATAATTCTTATTAAAAAAAGAAGAAGGCATAGTTCCTCAGGAAAAACAAGATTTGTTAATAGATGGCATTGCTTCTGGATGGCTCAATATGAGCAAACATTAAAAATATAAAGATTATCAAGGAAAATACTTTTATAATAAATTTAAGGAAAGATATAAATTTATACATACATTCCAACAGCAGTGAGAGGAAAACATGATATACATGGAAAAAAGACTAGGCCATACACATAACATGTTCCCCCCACCAAAAAACCCCTATATTTTCTTTTACTACAAGGACCATATCATAATCCTTTGTATCACAACCATATCACAACCAATGTGAATGCCAGGCATACTGTAATTGTTTACATTTTTAACTGCATAAAAACGCCTATATTTAACTGATTCATTTAAGATAATATTTAGCTTACCGGATAAAAATACTAAACATACAAGAGAAAAAAGAATATAAAAAGTATTTTCTGACAATGAACTCATTACTGTCACACTATGAATGGTAATGTTAATTAGCTAAAAGCACCAAACTCGACTTTCTAAATTCACAACTTCCTTATTGCATACCATCAATATACACTGAAATGTATACCTCATATTCGCTTCAGATTCTTCCTTAAGGCTCACAAGATATTAACTACCAGTGGTGTTTTGTTACCCCTAGATAAGGAATAATATATATTTTTATTTGTGTTGAAAAATTTTTTAAATTTCATATTAGTTCAATTTTTAAAAAGAGAATGACCAGAAATGTCCAAAATCAATTTCTCAATATTAGATCATATCACAACCTGATCAAAATATGTAAAATGTGGCCCTTAATTCAGTTCCTCTTTCTTTACATATTCTTGCTTCTCAAGTAGCAAATAACTAAAAGCAAAATTTCCCTTTTTAATATAGGAAGTAGGCTTCAGAGCAGTACTTGAACTTCCATTGTACGTATCTAAACATGGAAACTGGACAATGTACAGTTGTCACATGGTACTAAAAAAAACACTGAAAAAAACTCTACCTACCCCTTCTTTACTATAGGTACCAACAAGTCATTTCAGTGGCCTAGAAATCATGATCCATGAAGTGAGGCTGTAATTAGAGGTAAAGCTGCTTTAAATTAAATATTGCATTATATTTAACAAAAATCACTACATTTTCCTTAAAAAAACAAAATTAATAGTAGAATTAAGAAAACTCACCCAAATAATTTATTTTTTATTATGTAAAAAAAAAATTACATGATAGGTGCAGTGGCATAAGCTGCATTCACATGTACTTGGGAGGCTGGGGTGGAAAGGTGGGAGGAGCACTTGAGCCCAAGAGCCTTGTCTGGGCAATACAGTGAAACACTGTATCCAAAAAAATAAAAAAATTATGGGGGCTGGAGGTACACTTAGTGTAGAGCACTTTCCTAGCATACGTGAGGCCTTGGGTTAAATCACTAGCATTGCAAACCATCAACAAAAAAAGGAATGAACGAATGAATATGAAAGAATATAGTCTGACATATATAAAAAGTACTTATTCACTGGGAGTGGTAGAACACAACTATAATCCCAGCTACTCAAGAGCCAAAGCAGATTTTTAAGTTGGAGCCCAGCCTGGGCAACTTAGCCAGGCCCTGCCTGAAAACAAACTTTAAAAACGACTATAGATATAGTTCAGAGAGAAAGTGTTCCCGGGTTCAATTTTCAGTTCAAGCCCCCAGCCCACCCATGCAAAAGCACTTAATTACAGTCCTGTATTTGCAATAGTGTAGGGCACTGATATCAATGATTACCTCCTACCATCATCCAAAAAGACAGGGGGATTGATTCATATCAGAGATTTAGAGGAGGGAAATCTCACAAAGCAAAGGAAAAAAATCATCAAATATTTTCCAAAAATAAGTGGAGTTATATTTAAATGTGGCAAAATAAGGACTAGGGGGAAAGTTTCATGTATACTTGGATTTCACAGTCCCAATCAGGCTTAGAGAAAAATACAAGAATATCAGAGAAAAACAATTAGACCAAAAAGAGAAAAAGATTCCAAAGTTTCAAAAGCAGGAGAAGAAGGGACTGGAGTGGTGGTAGCTCAGCGGTTATGGTGCTTGCCTGTCATGGGCAAAGACCCGTGTTTGAACCCAAGCACCACAAACACATTGAGTGTTGGGGAAACAAAGGCCAGATGAAAAACTAAATAAAGTTCATTCTAATTAAAAAAAAAAAAAAGCAGGAGAAGGGAATAAGTTCCAAAGTATTAAAAAGAGACAATTCATTATAGCCTCACTTCGTGGATCAAAAGATTTAGTGTTACAGGGTTCAGTGGTTCCAGCACTTGCCCAGCAAGTGCGAGGACGAGAGTTCAAACCCCAGCATCAACAAAGTGTCAGAGCAATGAAAGCCACGTGAAAAATAAAATTGATTTTCATTTTCATTCTCTCTCTCTCTCACTGTCCCTCTCTATCTAAAATAAAGAAGAAAAAAAGATTTTAGTTTTATAAACTCTATGTATCAGAATGGTCAATTGTGATTTACATCAGCTGTACAGTCTTTAATTGTTACTTAGACACCAGGATAAATTTCAAAATGAGATACAGACTCAAGAGAGAAATTCTTGGGAAGATATATTAATAACAAATTTTCAGATCAAATTAAACTCAGGACCAGATTCAATATTTAATATAGAATTTATTCCTTTCTTCCCTAGAGTATGATCAATTATGTTTAAAAGACACCTAATTTTTAAAAATGTCTTTGAATTAAAATGAGAACACAAGGCTGGGCGTGGTTGTGCACATGTGTAATCCCAGCAACTTGGGAGGCTGACACAGAAGGATGGCAAATTCAAAGCCAGCCTCAGCTATTTAGCAAGTCCCTAGCAACTTAGTGAGACCCTTTCTCAAAATAAAAAAAATGAAAAGGGCCGGGGATGTAGCTCAGTGGTTAAGCACCCCTGGGTTTAATCTCTGATACAAAAAAATTAAAATTAAAAAATGAGAATATGATAATACTTAGGAGAGAGGAATGGGAGAATGGATACCACAGAACATGACAATTTCAAAAAAGTTGGATATGACTCACTGGACTGGATAACAAATCTAGGACACTGAAACAGGCAAATTTTAAGACAAAGAATTCTCCTAAATTGACTACTTGCCTTAGTTAAAAAAAATACTGTATATTTTTTTACACTTAATAGAATGAACAGAAAACACATTTTAAAAGTTCAGAATCCAAAGGTCAATGTTGGGGCTGGAGCGGTGGCTCAGCCTTATCGCACTTGCCTGGCATGTGCAAGGATCTGATCTGGGTTCAAATCCCAGCACCATGTGCACAAGTAAGTACCGGAGAAAGGACCTAAATAAAGGTGATTCTCTCTTTCTCTCCCTCTCACTCTCTCCCTCTCTTTAAATTAAAAAAAAAAAAAGTGAATGTGCCTAATAAAAATGAGTAATTAATTTCATTTAGTTACTTTTGTGAAAAAAGCAGCGTACTTCCTTTGAATGAGAAAGACATTTTAATGTACTTTGACATCAAAAATGCAATTTCAAGAAGCAGATTACTTAATGAATAACTGGATTTTAGACAAGGAGTTTCTTTCTTCTCTTTTTTTCTTTTTTTTAACAGACAGAATTTTATTCAGTTTTTCATGTGGTCTTCCTTGCTCTGACACTCTGTGGTGTATGTGGTGCTGGGGTACAAACCCACGTCCTCGGGCATGCCAGGCAAGCACTATAACTGCTGAGCCACCACTCTAGCCCCAACAAGGAGTTTCTTTACAAGTCAAAAGAAAAATATGTCTACTGTAAACTTGGCACTTTTTAGAAAACAGGAAAAAATTTAAGTAAGGATTAAAATGTTATCTTTGGTAACTAAATATTCTTTTTTGTAGAAAACACTCACTAACCTCTTAAAATGTTGCAAAAGCTTGCAATCACCACAATACAGATTTTCCAGATGTGTGTCCTATAGTAATGTGACTCCAATAATTAATAGTATATGTACCAAGTAGTCTATTGTAGAACTAGAGAAGAATCAAGGCAGTCATTCAGTGTATTCAATGTTAACCATAGAATGGTACACAATTCTAGATATCTGCAAGCCTAAAGATATATAACACATGGCTCATTCTATTTTATTTCAGACAAATTGTTAAAAAAAAATCCATTAGCTTTCTTATATGATATTTGCTCAACAGCCCTGTGCATTCTTGAATTCCAGAAAGCTTGAACTCCAGATTTCCAGTGATTTTGATTTAGCTCTACTAGGTCCTTGTGGAGTTTTAGAAGGTGCATACTCAGTTCTCATGTACACTCCAAGCCTGGTGGTAAAGGTTCTTCATCATGAATGGTAGTCCTTTTAACAGCAGGTGTCACTACACAGCCTTCATGAATGATGTGGAAAGAGTAAAACTGCCTGGCCATCTTTTGCTCCACAGGATTCTGAAAGCTTACAACGCTGGAAAGGAGAAACAGAAAACTCTCTTCCCTACCCATATCAGATATGAAAATAGGTCATGAAGTTTCTCACTGTATCTTTTTCTAGTTTTGACTTAATTAATTCTATTTTCATTAGCCAAAACATAAATCATTCTTGAGGTATGAAAGAATTATTTTAATTTTTTTATTTTTTTTTGGTACCAACACTTGAATCTATGGGGGGCTTTACCACTGAGACACATCTCCAGCCCTTTTTATCTTGAGACAGTGTCTCACTAAGTTGTTTAGGCCCTTGCTGAACTGCTGAGGCTGACCTCAAACTTTTTATCCTCCTGTCTCAGCCCTCTGAACCACTGCTATTACAGTCACATACCACCATGTCCAATTGAAACAATTACTTTAAAAGTCAAAAATAGCGAGATATATTAAACTTGAAAAAACGAAATAACATTTGTTCCCTTAGATGCCCTTTTCCAGCAGAAAGGAATAAAAAAGAGACTTTTAAAAAAATATATACATGCTTCAAAACTTGAGTTTCTCTTACATTTTTAAATTTAAAAGCAATACATAAACAATGCAATTTTGTATACATGAACACAATTAGAAGAAATGATCCACATGTACTCACCTGCATAATGGATACAGCAAAATGTTAACTGCAAACAGGCTGAGAACTAAATTGAAAATGTAAGTCTTGTAAGTATCTTTGATTTAGCCATTTCTGCACACATGGTTAAAATGTGAAAAGCGAACAAAAAAAATGTAGCCCCAGCACGCAGGTCTCACTCTCCAGTGTGAAATGACAATTTGGAACCCTTGTCAAATATCAGGATAAGTCACTGTACTGTTGGAGCCCACTCTTTAACATGTATTTATGTGGAGAGGTATTTTTACTTACTCTGGTCGGCATAATTTTTTGCTTTGAGTTCAAGTTGTCTTGTTTGAGATTCTAGAGATTCCACTCGGGTTTGCAAATCCTTTTTCTCCTGTTCTTGAGAGTCTTCAAATTCAATGAATTTCTAATAAAGAACAATAAACATTTCCATCAGAAAAATGAAATCTTTGTTATATTTTCAACTCCTGTGCTTTTTGTTATAAAAAAATAACAAGTATTAACTACTGAGGATATAGAGGTGGCTCAGCGGAGGAGCACTGGCATGCGCAAGGACAGGCTTAGATCCCCAGTACCACATACACAACTGAGTGGAAGGAAAACAAAGAACACATGAAAAAACAAAATTAACTCTCTCTCAAAAAAAAAAAAAAAGTATTAACTACTTAAAGAGATCTCAGAATTATAAACTTACACTGAGTTTTCAGTTTCTCTATAAAAATTACAATTGAAAAACTCCAAAAACACAAGTATAAAGGTGACAAAATAATTTTAGTAAGGTGTTTTCCCTTCAAATAATTTAGATATTTCAAAGGAAATACACATATCCTTTAAATGTACTTGCATATTCATCTTGAGTTCAAGACACGATATTTAATACATAACATGTAAAGTAAAAAACAAAAGGAAGAAACAGTAAATATTTGTTAAACGATTAATAAGCAACCTTGGGATAGTAGGTACAGCTCAATGGTAAACAACCTGCTCTGAATGCAGGAGGCACAGAATTCAATCCAACACAAATAATAAATAAAAAATAAATAAAATCAGCAAGTAGTCCTGTAGATTTACCTGAATCATGGTGTTTAATTTTCTTAGGAAGGGGCAAGAGCTAGGAATGTCTCCACCAACCAAATTTAGTTTGTTAAAATAATACTCATCAAGCAGATAAGTTAAATGCAAATCATTTTTTTTTTTGTACTAGGGATTGAAATCAGGTGTGCTCAACCACTAAGCCACATCTCCAGCCCTTTCTATTTTTTTATTTTGAGACAGGGTCTTGCTAAGTTGCTCAGGACCTAAGTTGCTGAGGCTGGCTTTGAACTTGCCATCCTCCTGTCTTAGCCTCCGGAGCTGCTGGGATTACACATGTGTGCCACCACACCTGGCTGCAATCATTAAATCTCAGGCCTCATCTTGCTTGTTATATCAGCAGCAACTGACAACTGAACACTCACTCCTCCTTAGGATATTTTTTCTCATTTAGCTTCTAGAACTTTTCCTTGTTAAGAATTGAACTATTTATTCTACTTAGCTGGTCTTCCTAGTCCTCTTGACTGGTGCCTCCTCTTCTCCCCAACTTCTTTGTATTGGCACACTTGGTCTTAGACAAATATTCTCTTCCTTTTTTACTCATTCCTTGGTGATCTCATCCATTCTCCTGGTATTAAACACTAACTATATGCTGACAGATTTCTATCTCTAGCCCAGAACTGAATTTCAGACTTGAATGCCCAACAGTCCACTGGACATTTTATTTGGATGTCTAATAGTCATCTTAAATTTAGCATGTCAAAACTTGTTCCTATCCTGATTGTCTTTAGCTCATTAAATAACTGTGGTCAGCCGGTGCCAGAAGTAATCCCAACAATTTGGAAGACTTAGAAAGGAAGATTGCAAGCTTGTGTCCAGCCCAGGCAATTTAGTGAGATTCTACTCAAAATAAAAAGGATTAGAGGGTTTGGGTGATTTAGCTCAGTGGCACAGCGCTTGCCTAGTTTGGTCCTCAGCCCTGAAATAAATAAATAAATAAAATAAAATAAAAAGCATTGGAGATGGAGCTCCACCGTAGAGTGACCCTGGGTTCAACACCCAGCACCACAGAAGAAAAAAAAAATTTTTTTTTTTTAACTATTTGTGGTCAGTTGTTCAGGTCCAAAACTTTGTAGTCAGCTTTCCTGGACTCTTCTCAAATCTAAAATCTCCTATCCAATCCATCAGCAAAACTACCTCAGATCCAACT
>PVKS010028120.1:0-26789 GCA_004027875.1 Aplodontia rufa | reverse complement strand
CAATTTCAAGGCCAGTCTCAGCAACTCACTGAGACCCTAAGCATCTTCATGAAACCTTGTCTCAAAAAAAAAAAAAAGTCTACTTAAAAATAAACTGATGTTTTTAAGAGTTTAAGTTGTAATGTAAGGAATACAGAGATCATTTTTCCTTTTGTTTAATTCCTAGAGGCTGACATTCCCCAGAATAGCTTCTACCATGTCTCTGCACTTTGCCAAGGTCAGTGCCCAAGCAGGGACAAGGGTCACCTGTGTGTGGAGAGCCATAGTGGGGTGTGGGAATGGCAATGTGGATTTCCTGACTCTCATGAATTGATGATTTTGCTCACAGAGTTGTAACAACCCAGTTTTGTGGGCTGAATAAACCCATTGGCAACTTTCTGATTTGTGTTTCAGTCAGAGTTGAAGCTGGTGAAAAAGCCAAGAATTCCCAAGCTTTCCCAGGCGAGGGCAGAGAAACACTGGGACGCCTTTTTCTCCTTCTCAGTCCATCTGCAGGCCAAGTGTGCATCGGTCACAGGAAAAGTCTGAATCGAGCTTTGTGCAAGTCTCTGGAAAGAGACCCAAGTTTGTGTGATGGGCAAAAGTGACAGTGGCAGTGGCAGGGACATCTGCAGAGCTAGGTCCGCCTCTATCGGCAGCAGAATGCATGTGGGCATCATTTATGGGAACAATCCACCCAGGATAGAATGGGGCTTTTGACATGGGCTGAGACCTGGGCTGCCTCATAATGAGAGGCCTGTTGGTCAAAGGAAGGACTGTCTAACGCACAGAGAAGCAGAGGCCAGCCTGGCCTGTGTGTAGGATTGGATGGTTAAAGCTACTCTTTACCATCACTAGCTACACTGAAACACATTGCCTTTATTTATATATTTTTAATTAAGGAGTCAAGTTGTTGTACAAACATAAATGCACATAAAGTAACAATATGATATGCATTTGATCCTAATCCAGAGTCACCCCAACATGGCCCACACCCCAGTCTCTTGATTCTTCTATAAAGCAATCACAGCTATAAAGACTGTGAACTTTAAAAATTATTTTGTATGCCTACGATAAAAAGCATTATATAAATGTTACCCAACTAGCATTATATAGATGTTAGATGCTATCATTTTATTAGTAAGTGAGTCTGAAAAAGTATCTCTCTCTTGGCTCGGAGGTCAATAATGATAATGGTTTTCTTCCTTACGCTGGGTGGCGATGTCTGTCAAGGATATGAAAGTACTTTATGAAAATGAAATTCATTAAAGACCTTAATAATCTAGTGAGAAAGGCAGGTGCTTAAGACTGTCACCACTTGGCAAGTGAACCCCCTGAGGCTTAGGGAGGACAATGACTCAGGAAACAAGGTCAAGCTGCAGGTGGGATGTGGAGGGAATGTCGAAAGGTGTCCTCAGGTCTGGGCACTGGGAAAGGAGAGCCCAGGATTGCATCGCTTCTCCTGGCAGGCTTGTGATTCCCAGCCAGAACACAGGTGGCCACATTGTGATTCCTGGCATAACCTTCAATGCTTCGATGATAATCCCTGCTGGTGCCAGGCACCAAGCAGAGTGTCACCTCGAAGCTCCCAGGCTCAAGTGAGAGCAGCCTCTCATTTATTAGTTGTGTTGGAAAGCAATCTCTAACACCTAACTGGGTAGCTCTGGATTACAACAGCTGTGTCTTACCAGAAATTTGGGAGGGTGTTTGTTTTCAAGGTGACTTTCAGGAACTCTCACCTTAGATGGGAGTTTCCATTCCGTTTCAGGATGGAAACTCACAACACTTCTAAGCTCAGAAATCTAATCATGCAAGAAAAATCAGGTTATGTTTTCACACATATAGCTCGTTTTGGCAAAAGTACCTGCTTGCCTCTTTCCTTCTTCCTCCTTTTCATTGGCATTGGTCCTGATGGAAGAGTTTTTAAAGAGAGAATCAATTTTATTTAGATTTTCATGTGGCTTTTGTTGCTCCGAGACTTCGTTGCGTATGTGGTGCTGGGGTTCAAACTCGCCTCCTCGTGCATGCGAGGTAAGTGCTGTAACCGCCGGGCCTCTGCTCCTGCTCCTGTTGGAAGAGCTTTATGTCAAATGTTGAATATCTTGGAAGGTGTCCTGTATAGACACCACTTCTTGGATGGCTGCTGGAGTTTCAGGTTGAGCTGGGAGACTGAAGGTCCCTTCTAGTCCGAGTTGTTATGATTCCAGAACTAACTAGTCTCAATTCATAAAATTAAATGATATTAGCTACCTTTTATTGGATGCTCTATAGATTCTGTGCTCTGTTCTAAAATCTGAACATCATTGCTACTCACTCTCTCTCCCTCTTTTTCTTTTCTTTTCTTTTTTTGTTTTGTTTTGTGGTGCCTGAGATTGAACGAGGACCTTGCACATGCTAAGCAAGAAGTCTACTACTGAGCTCCAGCCTTTAACATCATAAGTCTGAATGCTAACCAAACCTCTGCCAATGTTATTCCCCTATTAAAATAAAGAAATTGGGGGTTAGGGAAATTAAACACTTCTCCAGATGCACTGATTTAAGATTTAGCAACTGAAGTCCACCTGGAAATTTATTATCGTTCATTCTAATTCCATGATCCATCAATTGAAACAAATGTAGACGCCTTTTGTTTGCCATCTTCTCAGATTAGCTCTCAGGGTGACTAGTTGGGAAAACCTCCAATAAGCACCAGAGAGGTCTTGGTCACGTACTTACCACAACCCCAGGAAAAAAGTCATGCTGCCAGTGATGAATCGAATAATTCTAAGTAGTACAAGTGCACTTGAAGAGGTAATGTGTTAATTTTCACCCATAGGCACTGTTGTGTGAATTAGTGTGATTTAGCAAATGCCCACAAGAAAGAAACTCAAGCTTCCTAGGCCCATAGCCCTCAGGATGGGCAGCCCCAGAGCCTCACATATAACCCCCTGATCAATAGTGATTTCTTGACTTGGCAATTAACTGTCTTATGATCCAGAAAAATTAAAGCAATATATTTATCAAAAAAGTCTTCAAAAATTTGGATTTGTGTAGAGAACACATACAATTACAACCTATCTAAAAATATGGTTGTCATATTTAATATACAAATATGAGATAAAATAATATATTTTTCCCAAAAGAAAGAATTATAAATTTCTTTCTTTTTTTGCTGGAAAGTTACTTCCAAAATTTGATCCTAAGGGGGTCTTATTTCTCATCTAGCCTGAGGCTAAATGTATTATAAAGGAATGCTTCCTGTCTTTCCAGGGGTGGGGTATAGTTTCAACCTGGTTTGATTCCTTTTAACTGTAAATGCCTTGAGACTTTAGAAGTTATTTCTCTTCCAGGATAGATTTTATTTTATTTAAATAAAGCAAAATAACCCTGTCAGATAGACATTAATAACTGCAAAGTTATTAAAGCCAGGTGAAATTATAAGGGCAATGTAACATGACAAAAATACAGTAACTAAGAACTATTCAAGTTTTCCAGTTTGTTTTAATTTTGGAATTAAATTGAATTTAAAGGAAAGAAATAGAAACAGGCTGTATATTATGTTAAAGTATTGAGACATAAAGTACATACCCAATATTGCAGGGAATGTCTCATCTCATCAATCAATGACTGTTAAAAATCAATACTAAATGCAGATCTCATTCAAGAAGCTAGGATTTGTTTAGATCGTATGAAAACTTTTTTTCAACTTTGATGTATTAAAAAATGCATTGGAGGTCCTGTTGGAAGTCGCCTGGTGACACTGCCCCCTGCTGGTCACCAAGAAGATGGGGTCATGTGAGCCCTGCTGGAGACTGCGGCTGTTACCTGCTGTGAGACCATACCACCAGACTGAGAGTATTGTGACCAAATGTTAACAACCTGGGCCCCTTGGCTTCTGTAAGAACATCACTGAGTTTCTACAAATCATGCAAAACAAAGCGAAATGACTCTAATACATCTCTCTCTCCCTGGCTCTTGACTATATGCAAGATGTCATAAAAATTTAAATAGATGTGCAAAAGGGTAAGATCTACTCCACCTTGAAGACCTTTGAACTGCTGTGATAAGATTTCTTTCAACAAACAAGGGAAACATTTATAAAGCAGCAAAAATTACATTGGATAACATCCTCCCTAGGGCAAGTGCCCCTAATTAGGGAGTGGGAAGGGGTGGAGAGAAATAAGGTGGACCAGGTTGGAATAGTACAGAGTGGGCTCTGCACATTTACAGGCTCTGCATTTGCAGATTGAATCAACCCTGCGTCAAAATCCAAAAAAAAAATTCACATCTGTGCTGACCATATGCAGACTTCTATTGTCATTATTCCCTAATACAGCATAACAGCTATTTACATAGCATGAATAATTTATTAGGTATTATAAGTAATCTAGAGAGGATTTAAACTGTACAGGAGGCCATGCATGAGCTACATACTGAGCCATTTTACAAAAGGACTTGAGCATTCACGGGTTTTGGTATCCTGGAGGGTCCTGGAACCAATCTCTCATGGGATGACTGCATTGACCCCACACAAGATTCTGTGTTTTCTCAAGTGTGTTCTGGCTGCACACAGCCTCCCTCTTCCTGCAGTGCTCAGGGTCTGGGCAGCTCTCTAGGGTGGGCATGTGCTCTGAGACCAGTGCGGGTAGAAGCTCTGCAACTTCATCTCTTCTGAATCTGCAGATGTTTTCTAGACCTTATCCTTTATATAATTTCAATCTTGGTTTCCTTTTGATCACTAGGATTGCCTCAGTACTTATATAGAGAGGGGAAAATATTGGAGGTGGAATCATTCCATCAGTGAATGAACAAATCAATTTTGAATTCATATAACAAAAATGCCAGGTGCAAGATAGGCTGGCTCAAGTAAGAAGGGGCTTGTATTTGAAATTTAGTTACTATTCTGTGTATCTTTGGCACTGACATTTCACCCAAGCATCTCCAATGCTTGTCCTATTCTTTTTTCTTTCGCTTTTGTCTCATTATGTATATGGTTTGGATCTGAAATGTTTCCCCAAAAGATCATGTGTTGAAGGCTTGTGCCTCAGCTGGTGGCATCTTTGAGAAACTACGGAAAACTCAGGATATGGGACCTAGTTTGAGGAAGTTGGACACTGGGGAGCGTCCTGAAAGGGTATGTCTTGTCCCTTGCCCCTTCCTTTCTCTCTGCTTCCTGGCTGCCATGAAGTGAACAGCTATTTACTACCACATCTTCCCATCATGATGTTTCCACCTCATCACGGGCTTAAAGCAACGGAGCTAGCTGACCATGGACTTTGAACCCAAGAACCAACAGAAATCGTTCCTCCTTTAAAGTTCTTTTTCTCAGGTATTTTGTCACAGCGATGGAAAGCTGACTAACACATTAGGTCTTACTATTTACCCTATTACAGTAATAGTGCAAATCTTCCAAAATTCTTTTGGAGCTGTCTGGACAAGTAAATCTTCAATCAGCGAAAGCACGTACATTTCTACTTGCTACGCCACCTCAAATTGAACAAGTTCCAGAGTGAACTTGTGTATCTACCCTATGCTTTCTGAATTATGCTTCCTGTCTTTTGGATAAATAGATTCATCTTTGTTCTACTCACTCAGACGCAATACTTGGGGGCTCAGCACTCATGGATTCATTCCTGTATTTGTCTTCCTAATCAACAAATATTTATTGAACAATTACCAAAGCTCTTTTCCAGATTCTGAGAATACAGCAGCTAACAAAACTTATAAAAATCTCTTCTCTGCCTTATTTAGCTTCTAAAGTGGTAATATAAAAACTCAACAAGCATATAAATAAATTTTATGTTGGGTAGTTACATATCTTCTCATGGCCTTCTACTGTCCTGGTTCTCTGTGTCTTTCCTCTTTTACCTCTTATAAAGACACTTGCCATGGGACTTAGGGCCTACCTGGGTATGCCAATGGGTTAGTTAGTTTTTCATCACTAAAACAAAATACATGAGAAAATAAATTTATTTTTATTATTTGAATATGAAGTGTCTCCCCAAAACTTCAGTGGATGCAGGAATATTCAGAGGTGAAATGAGTAGATTATGCCAGCTGTAACCCTAATCAGCTATCCTCGTTAGAATGAACTAAGTGGGTGGTAACCGTAGGCAGGTGGGGGCATGCCTGGAGGAGGCGGGTCACTGGGGAATGATTCATCTTCCTTGAGCCACTGCTCCAGCCCTCTCTAAGTTGTTCAAGTATTTTGGTCACAGGAAGAACAAGCTAACCAAGATACTTCTAAAGAGAAAAGTTTATTTTGGCTCACAGTTTTAGAGTTTTCAGTCCAGGGCCACTTGTTACTTTTGTGTTTTGGACCCATGGTGAGGCCATATATCACGGAGGGAGCAAAATCCCTTACCTCATGGCCAGGAAGCAAATAGAGTGAAAGAGCTGGATTTGATTCCCAGCACTATGAAAGCAAAACCAGAGAGAGAGTGAAAGAAAGAGAATGAGCTTTCACAGACCCATCCAGGGTAGGCCCCCAGTGACCTGAAGGCCTCTCAGTAGACTTTGTCTCATAGAGTTTCCACCACCTTCCATTAGCACAAAGCTGGGGACCATGCCTTTGACACATGATCTTTTGGAGAACATCCCATATCCAAACCATAGCAGCCAAGTTCACCTCAAGACTCACAACTTAATTAAATCTATAAAGAAGGCCTTCCCAAACAGGGACACAATCCCAGAGTCCCAGGGCTAGGAAAGCAGAGTTATCATTTTTTATTTTTTATTTTTTAAAGAGAGAGGGACAGTGAGAGAGACAGAGAAAGAGAGAAACAACTTTATTTAGTTTTTCACATGGCCTTAGTTGCTCCAAAACTCAGTTGTGTATGTGGTGTTGGGGTTTGAACCTGGGACCTCGTGCCTGCCAGGCAAGCGCCGAAACCGCTGAGCCACCGCTCCAGCCCCTAGTTATTATTTTTTGAGGGCCACCATTCAATGTGTTAGTCAGTTAGAGAAGAGATCAAGTAGGGCCACTTTTCTTAAAAAATTAGAATTAGGGGGCTGGAGTAGTGGCTTGGTGGTTATGGCACTTGCCTGGCATGTGCAAAGAACATGGGTTCAAACCCTAGCACCCACGTACACAACTAATTATCTGAGCACCAAAGGCCATGTGAAAAACTCAATAAAAATTGATTCTCTCTGTCTCTTTGTCTCTCTCTCACTGTCCTTTTCTCTTAAAAAAAAAAAATTAGAGTTAGATGTTACAGGTAAGGCCCTTCTGAAAAGGTAGCATTGGAATAAAGACCTGAAAGAGGTGAGGGAGGGAACTTGCAGACTTCTGCATTGGAGCACTCTGGAAGTTGGGGAAGGCCGGTGTGAAGGTTTTGCCTGCTTTGTTCAGAAATGAAGAGGCCAGCTTGGGTGCAGCAGTGTCAGCCCAGGTAATGACTTAGGTTTCTGTGCTGAGTGTGCAGGGAGTCGGGGAGCCAGTGGATGACCAAAAGTGGCAAAATGATATAACCTAACTTTGTTTAGGCAGGATGCCGGGTAATGTGTGGAGAACAATGGAAGGAGCAAAGAGACCAGGGGATCTACTCAGGCAAGATAGTAACATGGGAGCAGATGGTGTCTTGAACCGCAGTAGTTGCTGCTGAAGACATGGTTGTATTATGGATATGTCTTAAAGGTATGGATGGCAGTGTTTGCTTATGGATCAGAGACGGGGAATGGAAGGAAAAGGGGTTGAGAATGACCCTACTATTTTGGTCAGAGTAATGGGAAAAATCAAGTTATCCTTTATAGAGACGTGCGTGACTGAGGCGAGCAGAAGCTTAATGGTGGATAACTCAGTAGTGAAGCCTGCTAACTGGGCATCCAGCGCTCTGTGGTGAGTGGGCAGTTGGTGTCCAAGTCTGGAGGAGAGGGTTGCTGTGGTCTAGACATGTAGACGTGGGACTTACAAGCACTGAGAAGATGCTTAAAGCCACATGACCAGATGACATCACTAAGTAAAAAGAGGAAAGACAGGTCATCCAGGGACTGAGCTTGCTTTGGAGCGTTCCAATACTTAGGATCAGGCAACAGGGAGCCAGAGGGGTCTGAGAAGGAGTCAGAAGCAGGTGGAAAACCAGATGGCATGATGGTCAGGGAGAAAGCTGTTGACGCTTCTCTCTACCTCTTCCTTCATCCAGACATGTTCCAGGTGCTATCTCCAATGCAGTTATTTCTTCCTTTCAACCACTTATTACTCTCCTGATCTTCCTATTCTCTCTCCCTCATGCCGTTACCTTGAATTGGGTTGTAGTACTAGGATCAGTTCGACGTGCACAAGGTGAGGTGCCACCATGAGGGGGCTACTGATCTCTCCCCTCGCTCATACCTGGGATTGCATTGTGGGCAGGGGGTCCCTATGACTAGCAGAGGGAGGAGGAAAAGCTGGGCTAAGCTCATCTGCGGATTGGCTTGGTATAGATGCAAGCCAGCGTGGGACTAGAACTGCAGCCCAGCCTAGCTCAGGCAGGCCCGGAAAGACAGAGAGGTAAGGGGGACTCCATGACGCATGTGGGTGCACATTTAATCATCCATTGGCAGGAAAGGGGAATGGCACATGGATTCAGAAGCAGGGACGGATGGCTTGGTTCATTGGTCAGAAGCTCTAGGAGAAAGTTGGGTCCATCAGAGATAGACAGGTGTGGGGCTGATACAGGTGAACAGGGACTGGGTGTGAGGTCTTTCTTTCTAACAAAAGCACCCAACACACAGGAGGTGCGAAGCAAGAAGAGAGACTAGCTCACTCAGCAGAAGCCAGTCAGTATTGTCACTGGCCACCTCAGTGCTGTCTTCTACTTTTGCATTTAAGATGGGAGGTGACGCATGGACTCCCAGTCACCAAAACTTCTGGGCTGCAGGTATCCACCCAAGTCAATCACTGAACCCCAACTTGACTCTGCTTCTCCATGTGACCATCTGGAGCAGGTGAGTGACACTTCACCTGTGTGTCACAGGTCAAATTCTCATGCCCGAGCCTGCACCCTCACTCCTTGATGGGTGTCTTTTCTTTTTGGCACAATTACTGTCAAATTTAGTTGAAATTCAAACAAGATATTTCATGGAACTTCACATATTATTTCAATCAGCTTTTACATTGCTGTGACCAAGACATCAGACAAAAACAACAGAGAGGAGGAAAAGTTTATCTTGGCTCATGGTTTTTAGAGGTTCAGTCCATACATGGCTGAATCCATAGCTCTGGGCCTAAGGTGGGGAAGAATGTCATGGCAGAATTGCTTCTTGGAGAAAAGCAACTCATGTCATGTCAACCAAGAAGCAGAGAGCTCAGCTTACCAGGGACAAAATATAATCCTAAAAGGTATACCTCCAGTGACCTACTTCCTCCTGTCACATCCTATCTGCCTTACAGTTACTGCCAAGTTAATTCATATCAGATCAATCCACCCATTAGATCACACCTCTCATAATCTAATCATTTCACCTCTGAAAATTCTTACTTCATCTCATGCATAAGCTTTTGGAGGACACCTCATATCTAAATCATAGCACACACTGATTTTGAAAATTATCTGGCTATGTAAAAAATTGAAAATAAAGACCATCGTTTTGAAGAAAAAGGATAAGACGACAGGAATTTCTCTACCAGATATCAAGATTTATTTTAAAGCTATAATAATTTAAACATGTGGTACTGATACAGACTAAGACAAATAAAAACAATAGAATTGAAAGTTCAGGGGCTGGTGAGGTGATTCAGCTGTAGAGCACTTGCCCGGCATGTACCAGAACCCAGGTTCGATCCCCAGCACCACATGCACAAGTGAAGGAAAAACAAAAACTAGATGAAAAAAATAATAAAAAACTAAATCTCTCTCAAAAAAAAAAAAAAGTGCAGGAACATTCCCACACATACGTGAATATGCAGTTGAAGCAGCATTAGAAATAATTTTTAAAAATTTACATTAAAATGCTCACTATGGGGGCTGGAGTGGTGGCTCGGAAGTTACTGCGCTTGCCCAGCACACGTGAGTACGTGAGTTCAAACCCCAGCACATGGCACTTCCCAATTAACTTCCTGCATGCAAAGACCTGCCTTTACCCTAGGGAACCTGACCTAAGACAAGAAGAGAGATCCAGGACAGGAAGAGGAAAAAATAAGCAAGATAAACATCACAGGATGTCGCTGATCGATGAACAAAATCCCTGCCACGATTCTCTGCCTTTCTGCCTATTTATCTCTGGCTCTGCTTCTATGTCTGTGCCCACATTTTAATTTTAGTACACATTTTTCAAAACCTCCAGTAGGTGGAGAACTTGCATCAAGTTCTGAAACCCTTCTAGACGGGGGTTGCGTTTATTTATTTATTTAACCATTACTGAAATGAAATGATGGTTCCTAACCGACAATGAAATGCATTTATGGCTCTGCTTAGTGGCCTAAGCTTTTCACACATTATAGGCCTAAAAACATTATTATAGAATTACATTTCTCTTGTGATTGACTCTTACTATGGAATGCTTTAAGGAGAACGATGAACTGCATGAAGACACGGTTAAAATTTCTACAGAATCTTTATTTGTTTATTTTTTGTTGTTGTTGAACACTGCCCCTTGATTAGTTTATTGTGATTTATTCTAAGCTCTTTTAAATTTGCAAGATGGTGTTTTTTTTAAAATTTCTGCAAGTCAGTATTGATTGCAAGATAACTGCAGATTAAGGAAAGAATTTTGTTCATTAAAAAAGCTTCATCCATAGAGGTGGTTTCTTACATTTCAGTGTTAAAACACTAGGTGAAGGATTTCTTTTCCTAGGCAGGGTTATTCTTGCTGATTATTGAGAAGGTTTTACTGAGGTCAAAGAATGTAGGGTAATAAAATTTAGTATACCCGAGCATTCCTGGGTGCAGCTCCCAGCAGTAGGAATGTGGCCCCAGTTTAGCAGCCAGCCCACTCTGTTGCAGGGACATTGCACTAAGAATCCTTGCTGGCTCTGGGATAGCTCCTCTGTTGGGCTTGTCTCAAGACACAGCTTTGGAAAGCCATGGACGGTTATGGCCAGCTATGTGCAGAGCCCCAGAAGGATGTCCCAAAGGTAGTCTAGATCCTGTCTTTATATTTTTGGAGCGGGGTTTGCAATCTATGGCCCTGGGGACAAATCCAGCCCACTGCCTGTGCTAAGGCTTTCAGGCAAAGAATTTAGTTATTTTACTTATTTTTATTTTTTATTTTATTCTTTTGCTAAGAATGAACATTGGCAGTGGATTGAATTACAGAGATAATTAAATTTTGAATTACGATTAAGCAAGTCCCTCCACTTTCCTCCTAATTCCTTTCTTCTCATTACTAGACCTCTATTCCCTGACTCTTCCCAAATTATATTCAATTATTACTTTATTTTGAATTTTGCCAACTAAAATTTGCAGAATTTTATTTTCCCTCTTTTGTAAAATTTTCTTTTAGGTTACCTATGCGATACCTATTATTTTGCCTATTGATGGACAAAGCCTAACACATGTGCTATCTGGTCTTCACAGAAAATTGGTTGCCTGTGCTTTAGAGAGAGATTAATTTCTTATGCTTCCTAAAACTCTAGGTAAACTAGTATGTTAAGAATGTGCAGTTTTTCCGAAGAGAAGGTGTGTGGCTTTCTTTGATTTGGAAGATGACTGTCTATAGCCAGACTACCCTGACCTTGCCCAATCTTGCCTGAAAGGTGACTGTGACCACAGAAAGGCTAAGATTCACCAGTATCCCTGGATGAGAGGCTATTGGGCTGTAATAATAATAACTCATGGGCTCATGTACCAAGAATGATCAAAAAATCGCCCATAATGAATTTAAGGGGATCCAGGGAAGGGCTGAAAGAATTATTAAAAATTTGAGGGCGGTTCTTTAATCCTAATCACAAAGAATATTGTGTTGAAATAATGTAGGTGTTTAGTTATTTATTATTTATTCAACTTTATGCCATAATGTCAAAAATAGGAGCACCTTTTGGACACATTTGACAAAAACCCAGTCCTTGACTTTGAGTAGACAATCTAGTGTGTGTGCTGATGACTTAAGGAACCACAGATTGACTGGACATTTCTTTTTTTTTTTTTTTTAAGAGAGGGAGGGACAGTGAGAGAGAAAGAGAGAAGCAATTTTTATTTAATTTTTTATGTGACTTTCATTCCTCCAACACTTTGTTGCATACGTGGTGCTGGGATTTGAACTTGAGCACTCGCGCATGAGAGGCAAGTTCTGTAACCACCGAGCCACCGCTCCAGCCCTTGACTGGACATTTCAAACAGGTCAAATCAAGTGCATATAACTGGAGAACACGAGATGATTATTCTAAGGACTTTGCAGCTAACCTAACTAGGATGGGTCAGAGGAGGGAGGATATAAATGATGTTATAAGGTACTTCCGAAGTTCTCCAGGGCCCTGCGCAAAACTGAGGCCCTAAGGACTCTTAGCAAGCAGAGAGGAGCAGAAAAACCTGCTGGGAACTAATAGTGATTCCTTAAAAGGTGTGTTGAATATTTTAATTCCATGCAGTGAGAAGTTCTAGGAAGCTGGTTCTATTCAAGCGGTTTTAGCTCACACCTATGTGGGCTAATGAGGGCTGGTCACACAGAACACACCCTGCATTCTTGGAGCTAGCCCAGATGCGTCCTTCCTGAGTGGGAGGAAACACTCGGTCTTTCCTCCACTCTCCAGCCATTGAAAAGAACTAGGTCGAAAGGCAAACAGGACTGTCCCCTGGAATCAAAGCCAGCAACCTGGGAGGTGCGGACTCAAATGACTGTCCTTTTTTCCTCTTTTTTTTTTTTTTCCCAAAAGGATACTTGCTCTATTTTATAAAAAGAAGGAGGATTCGCACACTTTCTTCTTTGATTGAGCTGTTTATGTTGGTGTGATCTGGCAAATGTGTCCTAGGGCTTAGCTGAGTGGTTTGGATACAACATCACCGACTGTTCCAATTTAAGAAACTCTCACGAGATTGCACGGAGACAAAGAATGTGCAGAAAGGCGCAGTCCTGTAGTGCTTGAGTGCTCTAATCTGAGTTCTGCTCTGCAAAGTCCTTTCTAATCCTCTTGTACCCTGCTGTGGCTAGCAGTCTAGGGGAGGGCAGCAAGAGCAAAAGCTGCAGGATGCAGATTTAATTCAATCTAGCTAACGTTCGCTAGCACACCTCCGGTGTGCCAGATACTGAGCCAGGTTCTGGGGGTACAAAGATGAATAAGATATGGTTCCAGCACTCAAGCAGGTCACTGTTTACAGGGAGAGAGGTACAGTCACATGAATAGTCAAATAGCGGAAGGGAAATGAGGGGATTCATCATGGGAGGGGTGACACGGATGTGTCTTAAATGACAAGGAGACATTAACAGTAGGAAGGGGAAGTGGGCATCCCACGCAGAGGAAACATTGGCAAATTTAAGAAGGTTTCCAAGTCTAGGAAATTGGGAGCACAGTTTGAAAGGATTTTGTGTTTGGAAGGAGAGGGAGAAAAAGCTAGAAATATGAACTGAGGCACAATTATTGATTCATCCAACAAATATTTATCATTGGAGATAGAAAAAGAAATGAAGCAAATCTTTACCTATACGGTGTTCAACTTCAGGTTCAGCAGGTGGGGTGGGGTGAAGATAGATAATAAATACAAAAAAAATCATGAAATGATATGCATTTTATTTTGCCAAGCCAGACATAACAAAGTTCCACAAACTAGGTGTTTTGGACAAGAGAAATTTATTGTCTCATGGTTCTGGAGACAGAAGCCCAAGGTCACGGTGTCCGTCAGTGAGGTTGGTTCCTTCTGAAAGGTAATTTGTTCCGTGCTCTCCTCCAGCTCTGGTGGTGTGCTAGCAATCTTTGGAGTTCCTCAGCTGGTAGAACGTCACCTTGACTTTTGCCTCAATTTCACATGGTGTTGGCCCTGTGTGTATGTCTCTGTCCAAATTTCCCCTCCTTTTAAATGTAAGGATTGTAGTCACATTTAATTAGGATTAGGACCTACTTCTAATGGCCTCATCTTAAACGTTGATCATCTGCAAAGACCCTCTTTCCAAATAAGGTCACATTCACAGGTATTAGGAGTTAGCACTTCAACATCTTTTGGAGGGACATAGTTTAACTCATTGCTGTATGTTAGCGTGAAGCACATGATGTTTTGGAGGAAAAGCAGCATAGTTGTGTTGAGGAGGAGATCTGTGTGTGAGGCAGGGAAGAAGGGAGGTTTGCAGTTTTCAGTAAGGTGGTCCAGGGTCTGATTCACTAAAGGGGAAAGATCTGAAGAAAACCCAGAAGGAAGTGGGTACTGAGACTGGGATGTTTGGGGAAGAGAATTCTACATAAAGGGACAAACGAGTGCGAAGGTTGTGAGTTAGAGTGCCTGATGAATTGAGGACAAAGGAGCAGGCCAATGAGGCTGGAGCAGAGTGAGAGAAGACAGCAGAGGAGCTGTGATCAGAGACTATGTTATGAAAGATCATACTGCTTTCAGGAGGACTTTGATTATGGGGACATTTGATAGTTTTGAGCAGAAGACTGAGTTGATGGAACTTCAGTTTCAAAAGCTTTTGGGGTTTCTGTATTAACAATGGTTTGAAGGTGGGGACCAAGGTATATGCTAGGAGACCAGTTAGGAATTGACTGTATGAGTTCAGGTGAGAGGGAGGGGTTGTTGGACTGGGGTGCTGAGTGGACGTGGTGAGAAATTTGGATGGATGGAGTTTGAACTGCGTGCGGCATGTGCACGTGGAGGTGGAGTAGGAAGCTGAGGTTGGGCTCTGGAGTTAAATAGACTTGAATTCATACTTACCAAGGCCGTTTCATTATTTTTCCAGAGATAAACCTCCCTTTGAAGAGATCACAGACTTGTGTATGCAATAGCACACTCCAAAATGTGTTTCAGGTGGACATTGTCTGTAATCCTCAATGACTCCATAGTTTTTCTACTTCTAGTGTGAAGACACAGACTTTCAATGATAGGGAATCATGTACTGGGTTCTCTTATCTCTTTGTAAAACTAGAAAAAAAGGTTTATAGGTGAGTCACACAATGTGATCCCAAAGTTCTAGCTTTGTGTATTTCATGTCTGGTAGATAGCAGGACAATTTGGAGCAGCCTCTTCTCCATGAATTGGTAGACATTGTGACCGATGTGCCATGGAGCATCCTTCACTAGGTAGCAAGATAAAGCAGATCAGAATTGCTATGGAGTCCACATGACCTCCTTGCTAGCCACTCCCCCAATGTAACTGTGTGCCAACTATTCAAACCTTTTATATCCTTTGTTTTAGATCCTTTTGTCAGTGTCCAAGAATTCTCTTCAATGTTAAAAGTTTCCTCACTGATCTTCCTACTTCCAATCTCTCTTTACTTCCTTCTAAATTATTCTTAAATTTACCTCCAGAATGTTCTCCCTAATATATGAAACTTATGATAGACGTCACTTTTGGTCTGTCTTCAAAACTTTCCACAGTTCCATCTGGTATTACAGCAGCCAATGTTCTCTGTCCAGGCCACAGAATTTTTTCTCCCCAGGCCAGACCAACAATTCTAGTCTCCCTTCCACTCTCCAGCCTCGGATTCCATATCCTCACTGGACTAGTGATTTTCTCCCCAACCTGTCCTTTTCTATGCCAAGAAGACTTTGATTGAGAAATTCAACATCCTGCATTTCTATTTACGTTATTCACTCTTGGGGAATAGTGGAAAGATAATGTATTTCTGAGTTAGCAAGATCTGGGTTAGAACCATGGCATTGACAATGGCCAACTTGGCCTGTCTTAGATTTTATTTCCTGTTCTATACAATGGAAACAAGAATGCTTACCTTACACAAGTGTCACAAAGGCAAAAACCATGTTGTTAAACGGACTGCTTAGCGCCAGATTTGTAAAAGACAGTGAGTGGTAACTATTATTATTAAATATCAGTTTGGAGCTCAGGGGAGATTGTCTGAAATTAGACTTTGAGGAGTCATAGATGTCTGTGGGAGCCTGGGCAATGTACAATTTCCTGGGTACGATGTAGAAAAAGAGAAAATGACCCAGGACAGCACATGCACGATTAATTGACATCAGTTTTTAAATCTAACACATGCTCACACTTCATCAAGCTGAATTCAACTAATTTAGATTTTATGATACTGCTGGCAAAACGGGGTTGCAACTTACTTTTGTGCTATTTATGATAAAATTAATAGGGAGAATACGATTCAGAGCTCCTGGTGTGGGGATGTTTAACCTACTTAAGCAAGTAAAATTTAAAGTTATGTTCGAATCTATTTAGCAAGATCAGTTTATGTAGAGACCCTGTGCTACTTGAACTGATTTAGAGATACAAAATGAGAATTATGAAGTGAGAAAAGATATGGAAATCATTAGCATATCCTCTTCATTTTAAAGATGAGAAAAGAGAGGAAGAAAAAAGGTCAACGGATTTATACACACCTCCACAGAATACACAACAAAACTGAGATGAGAATCCAGGCCATCTGATCCCAAATGAGGTTCTTTTGCATGAGCTCGACATTGAGTTTTGTAATACAGGTCACCAGTGTTTTTGTTTCTAGGCCACCCCTGGGTAACTGTTAGTGTTTTTTTTTTTTCCCCAATTCTTGATAGTTATTAAAAGAGTGTTACTTACAAATTACTGTACAATTCAGACTTACTATTAATTCATGCTGGTGTTCTCAGTGTGGTTCTGGAATGGACTACAAGGGTTTGGCCAGTTTACTTGGGCAGAGTTGCAAAGAGAGACTTGCACAATGAAAACAATCCATTGGCAGCATTGCCCTAGACAAACGTTCTTAAAATTTTTTTTTGGCCTGTAAACACTCAATTTAACTCACTGGTTCTTAATTAGGGTCATTGTGAGATTTAGATTTGTTGTTCCGAGTAGAGTTTTTGAATCCTGAGTCTGGCTTGCTTAGGAACTTAGTCTCAGCTAAGATCAAAGGGACTTACGAACAATATGCCCCTTTCCTCTGTGATCTCATGGCAGACAACGCTGGAGAATGTACTTCTCAGGGTCACATCTTCTTTTTCCACATTGTTCTTCTTGGTACATTATAGTTGTACCTAATGGTGGGATTGATTGCTACGTGTTTGTACATGCACACATAAAATTTGGCCAGTATCCCCCGGTATTTCCCCTTTATCTCCTTCCCTCCCTCCCTGTGGTCCTTTCTTCTACTGTACTGATGTCCTTTCTATTTTCATGAGATCCATCTGCCCTACCTTTCTTTTCCTTTTTCCTCTCTAATTTCCACTTATGAGAGAAAACAAGGAGGGCCACACCTGCTTAAGGCTTCCTCATTGGCTGAAATTTGAGCAGGTACGTATGCATGTCACTGGATGTTTTCTCAGAAAAAATGGTGCACGAGGCAAAGGGTCTTAAAGGCTAAATAGTTGGTTTATGTAGATTATTGTTGGCTTATGTAAAGCCTTTTTTTCTTTTTTTTTTTTTTTTGTATCTGGGGTTTAACCCAGGGATGCTTAACCACTGAGTCACATCCCTAGTCTCCCCGCCATCCACCCACACTTTTAACATATTTTAATTTTGAGACAGGGTTTCACTAAGTTACTTAGGGCCTCACTAAGTTTTTGAGGTTGGCTTTGGACTTGTGATCCTCCTATCTCAGCCTCCTGAGCTGCTGGGCCCAATTTCTATTATCTGACTTAGGGTGAATCTAAAAAGAAAATGTAGTGTGATTCATTTTCCAAATGTATGTGTATTTATTTGGTATAAAAATCTGCACCCTTGCCACTGTTGCTCCATGCTGCCAAGACAAAATAAATCAATGTGTTAATTACTTGAATAAAATAACAGTAGAAAACCAGCTGCAACTAATGGAAAGAAAACAAATGAAATTCCCAAGTAATATTCCATTGTGGAAGATTCCACACAAAGCTAGAATTATCTTCGTTAAATCAGTAAAAATAGTTGCTGCTCAATTCTGCAAACAGCACAATGACAATTAAACACCACAGACCAGGAGTCTTCTCTGGGGAGGAAGTGGACAGGTTAAGACTCACCTTTTAACATCCAAGGTACACATAGCTTTGTCTTTTCTTCTTCTCCTTTTCCTCTGTCTTCTCCTTGGATTTAACAACTACGATTGGAAGAAGAATGTAGTTGACTTAAATATATACTTTTGGGCAGATTGATAAAGAGTACATAAAGGATGCTATCATGAAGGCAACTACACTCAGAGTTTTTATAAATGGAGTCAGAGTTCAGCATGTGGATTCTGGGCAGTTTTAGGATGTTCCCGATGCCCTATGCCCAGTCTCTTCAGTTGAAGGATGTTTGAATTTGCTCTTTCAGCTGTGACCTTTCTTTGTCTGGTTAGCTCTGACTCATGCTGCAGAACACAGTACAAAGAACATTTCCTAGTGACCCTCAGCACAGATCAAGTCTCCTGGTGTCAGTGCCTGATGGACTTTTCCCTCATAGCCTTTCTCAGACCTTGTGATTGTGGATTTGTGTAATGTGTGATGACTTGATAAATGTGTGCTTCACTTTCTAGATTATAAGATACATAAAGACTGTCCAGAGTTGTTTTGCTCACCCATGCATGTCCAGAGACTGGCTCAGAATGGACCTATAATAAATGACAAATAAAATAACAATTTCCTTATGATCCACAATAATGCCTATTTATGGAATGGCTATATATTAGGTATTATAATAAATGCTTTCTGTATTTTAATTAACACATCAAATCATCCTATAAGCTTTAATCTCAAACATGGAGCACTATAGCTATTTGATGTCAGGGCAAGAGATTTTTTTTTTTTTTAAGAGAGAGGGACAGAGAGAGAGAGAGAGAGAGAAAGAGAATCACTTTTATTTTCGTTGCTCCAAGACTTCATTGTGCATGAGGTGCTGGGGTTTGAACCCGTGAACTTGCGCATGCCAGACAAGCACCGTAACCACCGAGCCACCACTCCAGCCCCAAGCTTTTCTTGATTATGAGACCATTAATGAGAACTCCCTCATTTTTTTTTTTTGGCATACATTACATCTATAATGCCTTATTTATGAGTTCCAAACTGTCTAGGATATAGGAATATCTACAAAGCAATTTGAATGCAGAATCCTTTTAGATTTTTACAGTTTCTCCCATAGCAATTTTTCCTGGGATGTAAAACTTTTAATTGTTTTGTAATTAAGATTAGTAAAATTAGCATATTTAAGAACAAACAGGACTGTCCCTGGTGGGTGTGCTACTTGTTATCTTAGTTTTTTTGTTTATTTGTTTTTTGATACAGGGGATTGAACCCTGGAGCATTTTACCACTGACTCACAGTCCTATTTATTTTTATTTTAAGTTAAGATCTCTCTGAGTTGATAAGAGCCTGGCAAAGTTGCTGAGGCTGGCCTTGAATTTCTGATTCTCCTGCCTCAGCCTCAGGAGTCACTGGAATTATTGGCCTGCACCACTATGTCCAGTCAGTTGATATCTTCTCTTCTTTAATTTTTTTTTTTTTTTTTGGTACTGGGGATTGAATCCAGGGGTGCTTAACCACTGAGTCACATCCCCATCCCTTTTTATTTTTTTGTTTTGAGACAGGATCTTGCTAAGTTGCTTAGGAACTTGTTAAGCTGTTGAGGCTGGCTCTGAGTTTGGGATCCTCCTACCTCAGCCCCCCAAGTTGCTGGGATTACAGGGTGAGCCACCATGCCCCCCCTAGGTGTCTTCTTGAGCAGGCTGCACACTGGGTGCTTTCAGTGTGGGTGACCTTCAGCCAGTATACTTCAGGGAACATGAAGAGTGCTGATCCATCTGGGGAGCTGTTAAGTGGAGGTTGGTTAGGGAAGCTTCTGCTGCATTGTGAAATACATTTGCAAAAGAGAAAAATGGCTTTGCAAGAAGTAAAGCAATATTCCTGAGGTCACAAAGCTCCTGAATGATTGAGAATTTTGGATGAAAATTTAGGTTTGAGTGATTCCCAAGCCAATGTCTTTCTATAGAATATACGATTCTCTTTCACCACGAGCTAGTAACTCCTTCTGGTGGAAACCATGTGTGATTTCTCACACAGCTGTGGGCAAATATAATAGTCACTCAATAGTTTAAAAATTATTTAGGATATTCTTACTGAGGCAGAGGCCATTCTTTGACATCTATGATAAATCTGTGAGTCATCATATGCTGCAAAGATGGGTCCCCCACCTTTTTAGGCTGTGATATCTTTCAGGGAAAATGTGGTGTGTGTGTGTGTGTGTGTGTGTGTGAATTTATAGCAGTGTCTAAGGAACATTGAGTAATAAAAATATACATATTTAGTGAACAGATAAGTTAATTACAATAAAAATGAAAGAAATCAGTATCCTGAGGAGGACTTCTACACTCCCATGCTGTGGTCTTGCTGGTCTTGTCAGTGTCCCTGATGATCCTTATTCATCTTCAAATTTATTTAAGAAATTTCCTTCATATATATTATGTATGTATATCATATATTTATCTCATATAAATAATATTGATTTATTTTTACAGTGTGGACTATTGAACCCAGGGGTACTCTACCACTGAGCCTCGGCCCCAGCCCTTCTTATCATTTATTTTGAGACAATGTCTTGCTAATTTGTTCAGGTTGCCTTTGAACCTGTGATCCTCCTGCCTCTGTCTCCAAAGTTGCTGGGATTACAAGTGTGCACCACCATGCCTGGCTCATATGTTTCAGTTTTTCAAGGTGATTTAACATATTCTAAATTTATTCTTTTTGAAATGGAGTAGATAAGGTGAGAATTATTGCACGATATGCAAGACAAGTGGATAAATACTATGCTAAAAGGAATTGTGGAATTCTGGTGTAGGATAGACCTGACTGATCAGGCTCTTTGTTTTTTTTTTTCTTTAAAAATTCCTATTGAAATCATTATAAGTCTAACAGGGGCATTAATCACAACATCAAAAAGAGCAAGAGTCAATCATCGCCAAAGGAGAGATTTTAAACAGAGTTCTAGGAAATGGAAAGCGGATAAAGAGTAAAGATAAAGCGAATTGCATCCTTGAATAGATGGAGCTCTAGGGGAGTCTGGGTCTCAGTGATGCTGATTCTAATGAAGGGCAAGAATGATTCTATGGGCTAAGGAAGGACATACCTGCTCTCCTACTTGCATTGAAAACATATCAGGAGAGGCTGGAGCGGTGGCTCAGCAGTTTCGGTGCTTGCCTGGCAAGCACGACGACCCGGGTTCAAACCCCAGCACCACGTACACCACTAAGTGTTGGAGCAACTAAGGCCATGTGAAAAACTAAATAAAGTTGTTTCTCTCTTTCTCTGTCTCTCTCACTGTCCTTCTTTCTTTAATATACATATATACATACACACATATATATATATCAGGATTTACCTCCATATGTTATAAGCAAACAAAGAAACAAACAAAAAACCCCAACCAACCAACCAAGCAAACAAGCAAACCCCTTAAAATTGGGGAGAACTGGGTCAATAGGAGCAAGCATTTCTTTCCCAAAGCACTTTTGGCATTTGGTGGCCCCCTAGGTCAAGACCAGTTCTCCATCCATTCATGTTCTACTCAAGGACTCTCAGGTAGTTCTCTCCTTACTGATTTTCTTTTCTTTCTTTCTTTTTTTTTTTTAAGACAGAGGGAAAGTGTGAGAGAGAAAAAGAGAGAACCAATTTTTATTTAGCTTTCCATGTGGCTTTCGTTGCTCCTACGCTTTGTTGTGTACATGATGCTGGAGTTTGAACCTGCGTCCTCACAGGTGGCTGGCAAGCACTGTAACCACTGAGCCACCACTCCAGTCCCTCCTTACTGATTCTTAAATACTGATAGATCATCAAAGGTAACCAGGCATTTATTATGGTTTGGATCTGGAATATCACCCACAAGCACATGTGTTGAAAGCTTGGTCCCAGATGCATCAATGACCAGGGGTGGGGCTTTGAGGAAGTGATTGGGCAATGAGGGCTCGAATCCTATCACTGGATTAATCTATCTGATTAATTAATAATTTGAATAACTACTGGGAGGAGGTGGTAAATAGAGGCATGCTGGGTGTGATTGGGGGAAGTAGGTCCCGGGCTGCCCTTGGGGATTGTCTCTTGACCTCTGACCCCTTATCTCTCCCTCTCTTCTTCTCAGCTGCCATGAGCTGAGCAGCTTTCCTCCTCCACACTCTTTTTCCATGATGTTCTGCCTCATCTCAGGCCCAGAGCAATGGAGCCAGCTGACCATGGACTGAAATCTCTCACAACAAAGAAAAACTGATTAATGCTGCATCTGAAAAACCCTGCCACACGAGAGAAAAGATCAAGAAGTACAACCGAGAAAAAGGGACCCCAAAGGAAGAATGCATTTTTTTTGTTATTATTGTTGTTTGTGGTGATAAAGATTGAACCAAGGGCCTCACACATGCTAGGCAAGGACTCTACCACTGAGCCACACCACCAACCCTGAAATCATATAACTCAAGGAACAAAAAAGATCATGGAAAATTCTAGTTAGTTTCTTCAGAGAGTTTCAATAATTTTCTTCATTCTTAAAATAAGAATATATTTCTATGAAAAAGGAGTAATCAGCAGTTCTTAGAAATTAAAAATATAGTTATTTGAAAAAAAAAACCAATATCAGTAGAAGGGTTGAAGGATTAAGGCCAGGTGATCTCTAAGAAAGTGTAACAAAGACTAAGGAGATGATAAAAAATATGAAAGATAAGAAAAGAGACTTAGCAGGTAAACCCAAGGTAACCAATGTCTTACTATTAGGAATTTTTGAAGACAGAATAGAAAAAAATCGATAGGAGGAAATAATTAAGAGAATAGCATAAGATAATTTCCTAGAGCTGAGTAACACTCGTTGACCAAAATAATGACTAGAGAACAGATTCATCTCAACTTTCCACTAAACGTAAATTACTGCAGTTATTACGGAAAATAATATGTAGGTTTTTGAAAAACTAGAAATAGAACTGCCATATAATCCAGAAATCTCACTGCTGGGCTTATATCCCAAAGAATTTAAGTCAGGAAATTGAAGAGCCCTCTGCACCCCCATGTTTATTATGGCACTCTTGACAATAGCCAGGGTATGAAATCAGTCTAGATGCCTGCTGATGAATGGATAAAGCAAATGTGGCATTTATACATGATAGACTATGATTCAGCAATAAAAAGAATGAAGTCACGCTACTAGTTGTGACATGGATGGAATTGGAGGACATGGATGGTGAAATTAAATCAGACACAGAAAGACAAATTCCACATGTTCTCACTTAAAGAAGTGGAGAGTGGGGGCTGGGGTTTGTTCTTAGTGGTAGAGCGCTTGCCTAGCATGTGGGATGCCCTGAGTTCTACCCCCAGCACTGAACAAAATCAAAAAAGGGTAGAGAGTAGCATAATGGTTACTAGGGCCTGGGAAAGGTGTGTGGTGAGTCTGGTAAACTTGGCGAGGGAAAGTATGGTCAACACGTACATGGGTGCAGTTGGATAGGAGGAATTACTTCCAATGTCTTGTAGCACAGACAGATATCTATGATTGACAACAATTAGTTGATAATTTCAAAATAGCCAGTGAGAGGATTTTGAATGTTGACAACACAAAGAAATGATAAATATCCAAAGTGATAGATAATGCCCAATATCCTGATGTGATTACACATTACATACATGTATTGAATTGCCACGCTGTACTCCAAAAATATGTACAATCAGTGTCAGTGAAAAATAAAAAAGGAAGCCAGTGCAGTGGTGCATGCCTGTGATTCTAGCGGCTTGGGAGGCTGAGGCAGGTGGATCGCGAGTTCAAAACCAGCCGCAGCAACTTAGTGAGGCTCTGAGCAGCTTAGCAACACTCTGTCTCAAAATGAAAAGTTAAAAGGGCTGGGGATGTTGCTCAGTGGTTAAGCACCTCTGAGTTCACACCTAGGTACCTCCCTCCCCCCAAAATAGTGAAATTAATTTGAATGGTATATTTTATTTAATTTTCATATCCAAAAAAATGAAATGATCATTTATCATTTCAATAAATGATCAACATATAAGTACTGCTTGCTAACTGATTGTGCCACTAGAGCTCCATAAATGATCAATGTAAAGGAATTATTTTGGAGATTATTTCTGTTCTTTCTCTCATATCAAGTCTTTAAAATCTGACATAAATTTTACGTTTAAGTTATATCTTGATTTACTCAATAGGAACATTTTAAGTGCATGCTGGATACCAGGCACATTGGACAGCATAAGTCTAAGCCCTCAACTACATATGGTGATGTCCAAGAGAGTTGTCTTAGGGAGGTGACCAAGCATGCAGTTGTAGACCTACAAACTTTCAGATGCTCACAAGACATTCAAATGTTGATACTAAGGGCATAGTTAAATACAGTCAGCCCTCTCTATCAGTAGGTACTGCATCTGCAGATTCAACCAATCAGACCCAAAATATTTGGGGAAAATTGCACCTGTACTAATGAGTTACAGAGTATTTTTTCTTGTCATTATTCTTTAAACAATATAGTATAACAATTACTTACACAACACTTATGTTGTATTAGGTATTAAAAGTAATCTAGAGATGATTTAAAGTATACGGGGAGGATGTGTGTAGTTTATATGCAAATGCCACACCATTTTATATAAGGGACTTAAGCAGCCATGGGTTTTGGCGTATTGCAGGGTCCTGGGACAAATCCCCTGTAGATACTGAAGGACCACTGTATATGAATCTGTAATTTAGGTGTTTGGTTGATGGGGAAAACAGTTAGGAATTGTTGAGCATGTAGTGCGTGTTTATATCCCCAGGCTGGCTGAGATGGCCTGGGTGGAGCGTGGAGGGAGCAGAGAAGCTGGCTAAGATCTGAGCCCCGCATCCTGCAACATCTGGAAACTGGGAAGAGGAAGATTCAGACAAGGAGACAGGGACGAAACAGGAGGAAAACTAGGAGAGAGTGGTACCTTGGAAACCAATGGGAAAAAAGTCTCTAAGGGAGTCCAGGGGTAAAGATAAAAGCTGAAAGCATACCATTTGATGCAAGACACAACTCACTGGTGGCATGAATAGGGCTGTTTTCCCTGGAGTGGAAGGCACATAAATCCAGAATGGATTGGGAGAAGTGATATCAAGGGATAGCAAAAAGATAGTTGGAGGAAAAATGCTAGAATTGGTGAGCTGAAGAGAAAGAAGTGGGTCTGAGAGGAACATCGTGTCAGAACCGGTGCACACGGTGATTGATTGTATTGCTATGCTACCATTGTGCCTGGAGGCCTGCAACAGAATTGAAAGAGCAGAAGCCTTGGGGACAATCACAAAGGGTGCAGTTTAAACCAAGACAGGCTTCAGTTAGTTGAGTGTTCTTGGATTCTAAAAGAGTTTCCTTATTGTTAAAATGGGCAAAAAGAGGATGGGAAAAGATCTATAATTGTGCCCAGCACAGCAGAGATACTTCCGATTACCGAGGGTCTGAGCAGGCCTCACTCAGTATGGCACTGTCCACTCAGAGAGCGTGGCATGTGCGTGGTCCTGTTGGGGCTCTGGGCATGCCTGGAAAGCACCAGTTGGCATCCCATTGTCAGAGTCTTGGGGACAAATCCTGAATCTCTTCTCAGACATACTATTCACTTGGGGCTTTCTTTGTGGGAAATCAGACAGGAACAAACACTTAGCAAGCCTGAAAAAGTTCCACGTTATATGAAGGTGTGAGAGTAATAACACTCCTTGTTGCGTATTGGGTTTTAAATAGGGTTAGGCTCAACTTTTCTTAGCAATCCTCTTGCTCTGAGAGCCAGTAATTCTTAACTCCTCTTTTCCTTGTTAACCTGAGCAAAGGGCTTCTTATGTTCCCTACCTCTTACCTCCTAAGGTGCCCCTATTTATCTCAATTAGTGAATCTTGGGTGATATTACTTGGTAACGAGGTTGTGGAAAGGACTGAGGCAGGGATTTCTATCTTTCTAGTAGAAAACTCTATGTTCAGCATGTTGCTTTCAATGTCCTGTTGTATTTATGGAAATCATGTTAAGTCTATTTTTGTTCATCATTTCTAGGATATCCATATTTAACAACATATTTTCTCTGACTTTGTTCAGAGGAAACAGGACTTGTTGAGTTCAAGGAGTGGGCAACATGGGCTTGTCATTGTCAGTGAACATGATTAGTGTCTGTCCCCACATTAGCTCCTAAGGCACTGAGGGCAGGAACCCAATGTGAGATCTCAGGATCCAATTCATAATAGCTGCACAGGAAAGTTTGCTGGGTTTTAAACAGATCTTTCCAGTGTAAACTATGGGAACCATTTTTTTCTTTTGGTTAATTTTCAGGAATCATCCTAATTGTGAGAGATTCTAATTGGTGTCACTCTGACATTGATTTTAGGACCCCCAAAAGCTATAAGATCCATCTGTAATAAAAGTGAACTTGCTCTTTCCTTCGAGGTACCTAGTACTTCAAAATGGAAAGTTTTTAGAATGTTCTTACAACATTTTAAAAGCAAGACCTAAGAGTCTGTTACAAAGAATATTTAGTTTACAAAATGATGCATGAAGTCATGATCTTATTTAACTCTACGTTACCCAGTATGAAGACTTCTTGCAGGAAATGTACTGGGTGTTGAACTCAGAGGCACTTAACCACTGAACCACATCCCCAAACCTTCTATTTTTTATTTTTAATTTTGAGACATGGTCTCACTAAATTGCTTAGGGCTTTGCTAGCTGACTGAGGCTGGTCTCGAACTTGCCATCCTCCTGTTTCAGCCTTCCTGAGATGGGATTACAGGCTGGGATTATAGACACGTGGTCTGCCTTTCTTTTGCACAGTCACTAGGACTAAGATTTTCATGGAAATATTGGATTTCAGCTGCCAGGACTTTGCCTGCTGTGGGTAATTTTTTCTCTTGTATATT
>PVKS010028119.1:0-26783 GCA_004027875.1 Aplodontia rufa | reverse complement strand
AAGGGGAGAGAGAGAGGAAAGGTCGGTGGGGACGGGTTTTCCGCCAAACCTGGGGGGCCGATCCACAGCACCTTTTTCCCAGGGGGCGTGTTCACTGGGACCTCCTAGATTCATTTGGCCCCTCATTCCCTGCTGGCCGCCTCCCGTCAGGGGGCGGTATGGGTTGGGATTTCGGTCCGTGGCGGGTCTAGCGTGCTTTTCCTTCCCGTTGCGGGGGGAGGAGGGTGCTCATCCCGTTAAAAAGTGGGAGGTCGCCTTGGTGGTTTATTCTGCCCTGGTTAGCTTGGAGGGGAGGGGAGAAGCAGGCACCCTGTGGGCGGTGACGACCCTTTCCCACACTTCTTCTCCATCCTGCTTTCCACTCCGTCTGTGGGCACAGTCTCCAAGGCTGGGAGGTGATAAGAAGGGGAGAGAGAGAGGAAAGGTCGGGGGGGAAGTGTTGCTCTTCCAAGCACAGGGTGCTGTTCCCTGGCACCCTATTCCCAGTGGGTGTGTCCAACGTGACCTCTGAGAGTCATTTGACCTCTCTCTTCCTGTTGGGCGCCTCCGGTGGGGGGCCGGATGGGGGGGATGTTGTTCCGTAGCGGGTCTCGCACGCCTATCCTCGTCGCGGGTCCAGGCGGGTGCTCGTTCCCGTAAAGAAGGGGGTTCACCTGGGTGATTGATCCTGCCCTCCTTGGTTTAGAGGGGAGTGAAGAAGCCGGCACCCTGTTGGGGGTGACGACCCTTTCCTGCACTTCTACTCCATCCTCTTTTCACTCAGATCAGGGGCACAACCTCCTGGGCTTGGAAGGGTCCAGAAGGGGAGAGAGAGAGGAAAGGTCAGTGGGGAAGTGTTGCTTCGCCAAGACCGGGGGGCCGCTCCATAGCGCCTTTTACCTAGGGGGCGTGTCTACCGAAACCTCTGAGAGTCACTTGGCCCCTCTCTTATTGCTGTCCGCCGACGGGCATGGAGCGGTGTAGGGGGGAGGTCGGTCTCTGGCCGGACTTGCACTGCTATCCTTCCCATCGCGGGGGCAGGTGGGTGCTGGTTTCCATTATGAATGGGGGTTCGCCGTGGTGGTTGATCCTGCCCTAGTTAGCTTAGAGGTGCGGGGAGATTCCGACACCTGGTTGGGGATGACGACACTTTCCCTGCACTTCAACTAAATCCTCTTTTCAGTCAGCCCTAGGGCACAGCCTCCGGGGATGGGACGGGGTCGGGAAGGGGAGAGAAAGAGGAAAGTTCGGTGGGGAAGTGTTACTCTGCAAAGTCCGGGGTGCCGCTCCATGGTGCACTGTTCCTAAGTTGCGTGTCTAACGTGACCTCTGAGAGTCACTTAGCCCCTCTCATCCTGCTGTCCGCACCCCAGCGTGGGGTGGGTTGGGCTGGGAGGTCGGTCCCTAGCGAGTCTCCCATGCTTGTCCTTTCCATCGTGGTGAGAGGAGGCTGCTTGTTCCTGTTACGAAGTGGGGGGTCGCAGTGGTTGTTGATCCTGCACTCCTTGGCTTGGAGGGCCGGGGAGAAGCCAGCACCAGTTGGGCGGTGACGACCCTTTCCCACACTTCTTCTCCATCTTCTTTAACATTCTGCCTGGGTGCACAGTCTCTGGGGCTGTGACGCGGTGGGAAATGGAAGAAAGAGGGGAAAGGTTGGTGGAGAAGGTTTGCTCCGCCAAGTCCGGGATGCGCTGATAGGAGCCTTTTCCCAGGGTTCGTGTCCAATGTGACCTCTGAGATTCACTTGGCCCCTCTCTTCCTGCTGGGCTCCGCCCAGCTGTGGGCCAGCTGGGGGGTGAGGTCAGTCCCTAGCCGGTCTCCCGGGCCTTCCCCTCGCGGGAGCAGATGGGTGCTGGTTCCTGTTACGAAGCTAGGGGTCGCCATGGTGTATGATCCTCCCCTCCTCGCCTTGGAGGGGCATGGAGAAACCGGCGACCTGTGGGCGTTGACGAACCTTTCCCGCACTTCTTTTCAATCCTCTTTAACAATCCACCCAGGTGCACAGCTTCTGGGGCTGGGACTGGGTCTGGAATGGGAGAGAGAGGAAAGGTCAAAGGGGAAGTGTTACTCCGCCAAGGCCGGGGTGCCACTCCCTGGAACCGTTCCCAGGGGGCGTGTTCACTTGACCTCTGAGAGTTATTTGGCCCCACTCTTCCTTTTGGACTACACTGGGTGGTGGCCAGATGGGGGGGAGGTTGATCCCTAGTGGGTCTCGAACACCTTTCCTTCCTGTTGCAGGGCCAGGAGGGTGCTCATTCCCATTATGAAGGGGGTTTACCGTGGTGATTCATCCTGCCCTCTTTTGTTTGGAGGGGTGTGAGAAGCCGTCACCCAGTTGGTGGTTATGACCCTTTCCCGCACTTCTACTCCATCCTCATTTCACTCAGCCTGTGGACACAGCCTCCAGGGCTGTGAAGGTTCGGGAACAGGAGAGAGAGAGGAAAGGTCGGTGGGGAAGGGTTGCTCCGCCAAACCCGGGGGGCTGCTCCACAACACCTTTTTCCCAGGGGGAGTGTCCACCGGGACCTCCGAGATTCACTTGGCCCCTCTATTCCTGCTGGCCTCCACCCGGAGGGGGCGGTGTGCGGGGGGAGGTGTGTCCATGGCTAGTCTTCCGTGCTTTTCCTTCCTGTTGCTGAGGGAGGAGGGTGCTCATCCCGTTACAAAGTGGGGTGTCACTGTGGTGGTTGATCCTGCCCTCGTTGGCTTGGAGGTTCAGAGAGAAGCCAGCACCCTTTGGGCAGTGACGACCCTTTCCTGCAATTCTCCATTCTCTTTAACATTCCGCCTGGGTGCACAGCCTCCGGGGCTGGGACACGGTCGGTAATAGGAGAGAGAGAGAAAGTCGGTGGGGGAGTGTTGCTCCGCCAAACCCGGGGGTCCGCTCCACAGTGCTTTTTCCCAAGGTTCGTGTTCACTGAGACCTCCGAGATCAATTGGCCCCTCTCTTCCTCCTGGCTGCCACCCGGCGTGGGGCTGTGTGGGTGGAGAGTTCGGTCTGTGGTGTGTCTCACGTGTTTTCTTTCTCGTCGCGGTGAGAGGAGGCTGCTGGTTCCTGTTACGAAGTGGGGGGTTGCAGTGGTGGTGATCCTGCACTCCTCGGCTTGGACGGGCGGGGAGAAGCCAGCACCATGTGGGTGGTGAGGACCCTTTCCCACACTTCTTCTCCATCCTCTTTTCCCCTACGCCCGTGGGCACAGCCTCCCGGGCTGGGAGGTGTCCTGAAGGAGAGAGAGAGAGGAATGGTTGGTGGGGAAGTGTTGCTCCGCCAAGCACGGAGTGCTGCTCCCTGGCACTCTGTTCCCAGGGGGCTTGTCCAAATTCACCTCCAAGAGTCACTTGGCCCCTCTCTTCCTGCTGGGCGCCGCCGGGCGGGTTGTCAGGTTTGGGTGGGTGGTCGGTCCCTGGCGGGTCTCGCACGCCTTTCCTTCCCGTCGTGGTGGCAGGAGGGTGTTCATTCCAGTTACGAAGTTGGGTCACCATGGTGATTGATTCTTCCCTCGTTGGTTTGGAGGGGTGTGAAGAAACCGGCACCCTGTGGGGGGTCACGACCCTTTCCCGCACTTCAACTCCATCCTATTTTCACTCAGCCTGGGGGCACAGCCTCCGGGATTGGGAAGGTTCATGAAAGAGAGAGAGAGAGAGGAAAGGTCGGTGGGGAAGGTTCACTCCGCCAAGTCCTGGATGCGCTCAGAGTTGCACTGTCCCCAGGGGGCGTGTCCAACGGGACCTCCAAGCATCGCTTTGCCCCTATCTTACTCTTGGCGCCGTCTGACGGGGGCGGTTTGGGGGGGGAGAACGGTCCCTAGCGGGTCTCGCATGCATTTCTTTCCCGTCAAGGAGACAGGAGTGTGCTCTTTCCCGTTACAAAGTGGGGGGTCGCCATGGTTGTTGATCCTGCCCTCTTTGGCTTGGAGGGGCGAGGAAAATCCGGCAGCCGGTGGGCAGTGACGACCTTTTCCCGCACTTGTTCTCCATCCTCTTTTCCAATCCACCCTGGGGCACAGTCTCCGGGGCTGGGACGGAGTCGAGTAGGGGACAGAGAGAGGAAAGGTTGGGGGGAAGGATTGCTCCAAAAAGGCCATGGTGCCGTTTCCTGCAACCCTTTTCCCTGGGGTTTGTCCAACTTGACCTCCAAAAGTCACTTGGTCCATCTCTTCCTGCTGGGCGCTGCCCAGGGGGCGAAAGATGATGGGGGAGGTTGGTCCCTGGCGGGTCTTGGACGCCTTTCCTTCCCGTCGCGGTGGCAGGAGGTTGCTTGTTCCAGTTATGAAGGGGGCTCACCATGGTGATTGATCCTGCCCTCGTTGGTTTGGAGGGCTTTGAAGAAACCGGCACCTGGTGAGCAGTGATGACCCTTTCCCGCTCTTCTACTCCATCCTCTATTCACTCCACCCGTGGACTCAGCCACCTGGGCTGGGAAGGGTCGGGAAGGGGAGAGAGAGAGGAAAGGTCGGTGGGGAAGGGTTGCACCGCCAAGCCCTGGATGTGCTCACAGGCGCCCTGTCCACAGTGGGCGTGTCCACCAGGACCTCCCAGCATCGTTTTGCCCCCCTCTTCCTGTTGGCGCCTCCCGACAGGGGGCGGTTTGGGGGGGAGATCGGTCCCTGGCGGGTCTCGCGTGCCTTTCCTTCCCGTCGTAGGGGCAGGAGAGTGCTCATTCCCGTTACAAAGTGGAGTGTCGCCGTGGTAGTTGATCATGCCCTCCTTGGAATGGAGGGGATTGGGGAAACCGGCAGCCGGTGGGCGGTGACGACCATTTCCTGCACTTCTTCTCCATCTTCTTTAACATTCTGCTCGGGTGCACAGCCTCCGGGGCTGGGACGGGGTCGGGAATGGGAGAGAGAGAAGAAAGATCGGTGGGAAAGGGCTGCTACACGGAGCCCAGTAAGCCGCTGCAAGGCGCCCTGTTCCCAGGGGGCGTGTCCACCAGGACCTCCGAGCCTCGCTTGGCCCCTCTGTTCATGTCCGCTGCCGACAGGCAGGAGATGGGGTGGGGTTCGAGATCAGGCCCTGGCATGTCTCGAGCGCGTTTCCTTCACGTCGCGGAGGGAGGAGGGTGCTCATTCCTTTTAGAAAGTGGGGTACATCATAGTGGTTGCTCCTTCCCTCTCCGACTTGGAGGAGCAGGGTGAAGCCGGCACTCTGTGGGCGGTGACAAACCTTTCCCGCACTTGTTCTCCATCCTCTTTTCCAATCCACCCTGGGGCACAGCCTCCGGGACTGGGATGGGGTAGGGAAGGGTAGAGATAGGAAAGGTCATAGGGGAAGTGTTGCTCTGCCAAGGCCGGGTTGCCGCTCCCTGGCACCCTTTTCCCTGGGGGCGTGTCCATCTTGATCTCTGAGATTTACTTGGCCCAACTTTTCCTGTTGGGTGTCCCCGGCTGGGGGCCGGATTGGGGGGAGGACGGTCCCTAGCTGGTCTCGCACACCTTTCCTTCCCGTCACGGGTCCAGGAGGGTTCTGTTTCCCGTTATGAAGGGGGTTCACCGTGGTGATTGATCCTACCTTCTTTTTTGTAGGGGTGTGAAGAAGCCGGCACCCGGTTGGGGGTAACGAACTTTTCCCTCACTTCTACTCCATCCTCATTTCACGCAGCCTGGGGGAACAACCTCCAGACCTGGGAAGGGTCGGGAACAGGAGTTAGAGAGGAAAGGTTGGTCGGGATGGGTTGCTTCGCCAAACCCGAGGGGCCGCTCCACAGCGCATTTTTCCCAGGGGGCGTGTCCACCGGGACCTCCGGATTCACTTGGCCCCTCTTCTCCTGCTAGCCTCCGCCCGGCGGGTGCGGTGTGCAGGGGTTGCTCGGTCCATGGCGGGTCTCGCGTGCTTTTCCTTGCCGTCGGTGGGGGAGGAGGGTGCTCATCCCGTTACAAAGTGGGATATCACCGTGGTGGTTGATTCTGCCCTAGTTGGCTTGGAGTAGCGGGCAGAAGCCGGCACCCTGTGGGCAGTGATGACCCTTTTCTGCGCTTTTTCTCCTTCCTCTTTTCCACTGGGCCTGGGGGCACAGCCTCCAGGGCTCCAAGGAGTCGGGAAGGGGAAAGAGAGAGGAAAGGACGGTGGGGAGTGTTTCTCCACCAGGCCGGGGTTCCGTTCCCTGGCACCCTGTCCCCAGGGGCCTATTCTTCTTGACCTCAGAGATTCACTTGGCCCCTCTCTTTCTTCTGGGGCCACCCGGCGGGGGCTAGGTGAGTGGGGAGTTCGGTCCCTGGCAGGTGTCGCACGCCTTTCCTTCCCATCGCAGTGGCAGGAGGGTGTTCATTCCAGTTACGAAGGGGGGTCACCATGGTGATCGATTCTGCCCTCTTTGGTTTGGAGGGGTGTGAAGAAACCGGCACCCTGTGGGGAGTCACGACCCTTTCCCGCACTTCAACTCCGTCCTATTTTCACTCAGCCTGGGGACACAGCCTCCAGGGCTGGGAAGGTTCTGGGAAGAGAGAGAGAGAGAGAGGAAAGGTCGGTGGGGTGGTTCACTCCTCCAAGTCCTGGATGCACTCAGAGGCACCCTGTCCCCAGGGGGCGTGTCCGTCGGGACCTCCCAGCATCGCTTTGACCCTTTCTTACTGTTGGCGCCGCCCAACGGCGGCGGTTTGGGGGGCGAGAACGGACCCCGGCGGGTCTCGCATGCCTTTCTTTCCCGTCGAGGAGACAGGAGTGTGCTCATTCCCGTTACAAAGTGGGGGGTCGCCGTGGTGGTTGATCCTGCCCTCTTTGGCTTGGAGGGGCGGGAAAAAACAGGCAGTCGGTGGGCGGTGACGACCCTTTCCTTCACTTGTTTTCCATTCTCTTCTCCAATCCACCCTGGGGCACAGTCTCCGGGGCTGGGACGGATTCGGGAAGAGGACAGAGAGAGGAAAGGTTGGGGGGAAGGATTGCTCCAAAAAGTCCGGGGTGCAGTTCCCTGGAACCCTGTTCCCAGGGGGCTTGACCAACTTCACCTCTGAAAGTCACTTGGTCCATCTCTTCCTGCTGGGCGCTGCCCAGGGGGGCGAATGATGATGGGGGAAGTTGGTCCTTGGCGGGTCTTGTACGCCTTTCCTTCCCGTTGCGGTGGCCGGGGATGGGCTGGATGTGTGGGGGGAGGTTGACCACTAGCTGGTCTCGCACGCCTTTCCTTCCAGTCGCGGGTCCAGGAGGGTGCTCATTCCCGTTAAAAAGGGGATTCACCTTGGTGATTGATCCTGCCCTCCTTGGTTTGGAGGGGTGTGAAGAAGCCGGCACCCGGTTGGGAGTGACGACCCTTTCCTGCACTCCTTCTCCATCCTCATTTCACTCAGCAAGGGGGCACAACCTCCAGGGCTGGGAAGGGTCGGGAAGGGTAGAGAGAGATGAAAGGTCGGTGGAGAAGGGTTGCTCCGCCAAGCCCGGTGGGCCCCTCCATAGCGACTTTTACACAGGGGGCGTGTCCACCGGGACATCTGAGAGTCATTTGGCCCCTCTCTTCCTGCTGGGCGCGGCCCAGAGGGGGTCCGTCTGGGGAGTGAGTTCAGTCCCCAGACCGGCTTCCGAGCCTTCTCATCGTTGGGGCAGAAGGGTGCTGGTTCCTGAACAAAGCTGAGGGTCGCCATGGTGTTTGGTCCTCCCCTCCTCAGCTTGGACTGGCATGGAGAAGCCGGCACCCTGTGGGTGGTGACGACCCTTTCCCGCACTTCTTCTCCATATTCTTTTACACTCCGACCGCGGGCACAGCCTCCAGGGCTGGGAGGTGTGCGAAGGGGAGAGAGAGAGGAAAGTTCGGTGGGGAAGTGTTGGTCCGCCAATTCTGGGGTGCCGCTTGTGGCACCCTGTTCCTAGGGGGCGTGTCTAATGTGACCTCTGAGAGTCAATTGGCCCCTCTCTTCCTGCTGTCCACTGCCCAGAGTGGGGCGAGTTGGGCTGGGAGGTCGGCCCCTGGGGAGTCTACCACGCCTTTCCTTTCCGTCGCGGTGAGAGGAGGAGGCTGGATCCTGTTACGAAGTGGGGGGTCTCAGTGGTGTTTCATCCTGCAATCCTCGGCTTAGAGGGGCATGGAGAAGCCGGCACCCTGTGGGTGGTGACGAACCTTTCCCGCACTTCTTCTCCATCTTCTTTTCCACTCTGCCCGTGGGCACAGCCTCCTGGGCTGGGTGGTGCCTTGAAGGAGAGAGAGAGAGGAATGGTTGGTAGGGAAATGTTGCTCCGCCAAGCCCGGGGTGCCGCTCCCTGGCACCCTGTTCCCAGGGGGCTTGTCCAACTTCTCCTCCCAGAGTCACTTGGCCCCTCTCTTCCTGCTGAGCACCACCATGCGGGTTGCCGGGTTTGGGGGGGTGGTCGGTCCCTGGCGGGGCTTGCACCCCTTTCCTTTCTGTCTTGGTGGCAGGATGGTGCTCTTTTCACTCAGCACTTGGGCACAGCCTCTGGAGCTGGGAAGGGGAGAGAGAGAGGAAAGATTGGTGGGGAATGGTTGGTCCACCAAGCCCTGGATTCACTCAGCGGTGCCCTGTTCCCAGGGGGCATGTCCATCAGGACCTCCGAGCCTCGCATTGCCCCTTTCTTCCTGCCCGCCGCCTACCGGCAAGGTATTGCGTGGGCATGGAAGTTGGGCCCTGGCGGGTCTCGCGTGACTTTCCTTCCCTAGGCGGGCGGAGGTGGGTGCTCATTCTCGTTACAAAGTGGGGCGTCGCCGTGTTGGTTGCTCCTGCCCTCTTCGCCTTCGAGGGGCGGGCTGAAGCTGGCACCCTGTGGGTGGTGACGACCTTTTCTCACACTTTATCTCCATCCTTTTTTCCACTCCGCCCGGGGGCACAGTCTCAGAGGCAGGGACGGGGTCGGGAATGGGAGCTAGAGAGGAAAGGTCGGTGGGGAAGGGTTGCTTCGCCAGCTCGGTGGGCCGCTCTGTGGCCCCTTGTTCCCAGGGGGCTTGTGCACCTGGACCTCCAAATGTCGCTTGACCCCTCTTTTCCTGCTGAACGCCCCCCTGGCCGGGGACGGGTTGATGGGGGAGGTCGGTACCTAATGGGTCTCTCACGCCTTTTCTTCACTTTGCGAGGGCAGGAGGGTGTTCGTTCCCCTTAGGAACAGGGGATCTCCATGGTTGTTGATCCTGCCCTCCTAGTTGGAGGGGTGGGTAGAAGCCGGCAGCCGGTGGGAGGTGACTACTCTTTCCTGCACTTCTACTCCATCCTCTTTTAACTTCGCCCAGGGGCATGGCTGCCAGGGCTGAGACGGGGTCGGGAAGGGGAGAGAGAGAGAAAAGGTCTGTGGGAGAGCGTTGCTCTGCCAAGCCTGGGGTGCCGCTTGAAGGGGCCCTGTTCCCAGAGGACTTGTCCACCGGGACTTCCCAGCATCGCTTTGCCCGTCTTTTCCTGTTGGCGCCGCCCTATAGGGGATGTTTTGGGGAGGGAAATAGGTCCCTGGCGGGTCTCCTGTGCCTTTTTTCCCATCGCGGAGGCAGGTTTGTGTTCTTTCCTGTTACGAAGTGGGGGGTCGCCGTGGTGGTTGCTCCTGCCCACTTTGTTTTGGAGGGGCGAGGTGAATCTGGAAGCCAGTTAGCGGTGACGACCCATTAATGCAGTTGTTCTCCATCCTCTTTTATAAACCACTAAGAGCACAGCCTCCGGGGCTGGGATGGGGTCGTGAATGGGAGAGAAAGAGGAAAGTTCGGTGGGGAAGTGTTGCTCCGCCAAGACCGGGGTGCCGCTCCCTGGCACCCTTTTCCCAGGGGGCTTATCCAACTTCACTTCAGAGAGTCACTTGGCCCCTCTCTTCCTGCTGGGCGCCGCCAGGCGGGTTGCCGGGTTTTGGGGGTGGTCGGTCCCTGGCGGGACTTGCACCCCTTTCCTTCCCATCGCGGTGACAGAATGGTGCTCATTCCACTTATGAAGGTAGTGACACCATGGTGATTGATCCTGCCCTCGTTGGTTTGGAGGGGTGTGAAGAAACCGGGACCTGGTGGGGGGTGACGACTTATTCCCGCACTTCTACTCCATCCTCTTTTCACTCTGCCCTGGGGCACAGCCTGCGGTGCTGGGAAGGGGAGAGAGAGAGGAAAGATCGGTGGGGAAGGGTTGGTCCACCAAGCTGTGGATACACTCAGCGGTGCCCTGTTCCCAGGGGGCACGTTCACCAGGACCTCCGAGCCTCACTTTGCCCCTCTCTTCCTGCCCGCCGCCGACCGGCAGGGGATTGGGTGGGGATGGAAGACTGGCCCTGGCGGGTCTCACATAACTTTCCTTCCCAACGCGGGGGGAGGAGTGTGCTCATTCCTGTTACAAAGTGGGGCATCGCCATGTTGGTTGCTCCTGCCCTCTTTGGATTCGTGGGGCGGGATGACGCCGGGACCCTGTGGGTGGTGACGACCCTTTCCCGCACTTTTACTCCATCCTCTTTTCACTCAGCCTGGGGGCACAACCTCCGGGGCTGGGCAGGGTCGGGAAGGGGAGAGAGAAAGGAAACGTTGGTGGGGAAGGGTTGCTCCGCCAAGCCCAGTGGGCTGATCCACAGCACCTTTTTCAGGGGGCGTGTCCACCGGGCCTCTGAGAGTCACTTGGCCCCTCTCTTCCTGCTGTCCGCCTCCCTGCATTGGGCGGAGAAGAGGTGAGGTCGGTCTCTGGCCGGATTCACACTGCTCTCCTTCCCATAGCGGGGGCAGGTGGGTGCTCCTTTCCGTTACGAATGGGTGTCGCCGTGGTGGTTAATCCTGCCCTCATTGACTTGTAGGAGCGGGGCGACTTTGGCACCTGTTTGTGGATGACGATATTTTCCCTGCACTTCTACTCCATCCTCTTTTCACTCAGCCCTGGGGCACAGCCTCCAGGGCTGGGACGGGGACGGGAAGGGGAGAGAAAGAGGAAAGTTCGGTGGGGAAGTGTTGCTCTGCCAAGCCCGGGGTGCCGCTACGTGGGGCCCTGTTCCTAGGGGCCGTGTCTAAAGTGGCATCCGAGAATTACTTGGCCCCGCACTTCCTAATGTCTGCCGCCCGGCGCGGGGTGGATTGGGCTGGGAGTTCGGACCCTGTCGAGTCTCCCACGCCTTTCCTTTCCGTCATGGTGAGAGGAGGCTGCTCGATCCTCTTACGAAGTGGGGGGTCACAGTGGTGGTTGATCCTGCACTCCTCGGCCTGTAGGGGCAGGGAGAATGCAGCACCCGGTGCGCAGTGATGACCCATTCCCTCACTTCTTCTCCATCCTCTTTTCCACGCCAACTGGGGTACAGCCTCAAGGGCTGGGACCTGGTCGGGAAGGTGAGAGAGAGAGCGGAAAGGTCGGTGGGGTTTGTTGCTGTGCCAGCCCGGGGTGCCGTTCCCTGGCACCCTTTTCCCAGCATCCTGTCCAACTTGATCTTGGAGATTCACTTGGCCCCTCTCTTCATGCTGCGTGCCACCTGGCGGGGGGCCGGGTGAGGGGGGAGTTCGGTCCCTGGCTGGTCTCACACGCCTTTCCTTCCCGTCTCAGTTGCAGGAGCGTGCTCGTTCCAGTTACGAAGGGTGGTCACCATGGTGATTGTTTCTGCCCTCGTTGGTTTGGAGGGGTGTGAATATACCGGCACCGTGTGGGGGTGACGACCCTTTCCCGCAATTCTAATCTATCCTATTTTCACTCAGTCTGGGCGCACAGCCCCCAGAAGGGTTGAGAAAGGGTTGAGAAAGAGAGAGAGTGAGAGGAAAGGTCGGTGGGGAAGGGTCAATCCGCCAAATTCTGGTTGCGCTCAGAGGTGCCCTGTCCCCAGGGTGCGTGTCCACCAGGACCTCCCAGCATCGCTTTGCACCTTTCTTCCTGTTGGCGCCACCCAACGGGGGGGTTTGGGGTGGGAGAACGGATCCTGGCGGTTCTTTTGTGCCTTTCTTTCCCGTCACGGAGGCAGGAGTGTGCTCTTTCCCGTTCGAATGTGGGATGCCTCTGTGGTGGTTTCTCCTGCCCTATTTGGCTTGGAGGGGTGGGTTGAAGCCGGCAGCCGGTGGGCGGTGATGACCCTTTCCCGCACTTGTTCTCCATCCTCTTTTCCAATCCACCCTGGAGCACAGCATCCTGGGCTGGGACGGGGTCAGGAAGGGGAGAGAGAGAGGATAGGTTGGTGGGGAAGGGTTGCTCCGACAAGCCGGGGTGCCACTCCCGGGTGCCTGGTTCCCAGGGGGGGTGTCCATCATGACCTTCGAGAATCACTTGGCCCCTCTCTCCCTGCTATCCGCGGCCAGGCCTGGGTCGGGGTCGGGAGGAGGTTGGTCTCTGTTGGGTCTCGCATTCTTTCCTTCCAATCGCAGGTGCAGGAGAGTGCTCATTCCCTTTACGAAGGGGGGGTCGCTGTGGTGGTTGATCCTGCCTTTGTTTGGTTGGACATGCGGGGAGACGCCGGCACCTGGTGTGGGGTGACGACACTTTCCGTGCACTTCTACTCCATCCTCTTTTCACTCAGCCCTGGGGCACAGCCTCTGGGGCTGGGACGGGGTCGGGAAGGGGAGAGAGAGAGGAAAGGTCAGAGGGGAAGTGTTGCTCCGCCAAGCCCGGGGTGCCGTTCCCTGGCACCCTGTTCCCAGGGGGCTTGTCCAACTTGACCTCCGAAAGTCACTTGGTCCATCGCGTCGGTTGCAGGATGTTGCTCATTGCAGTTATCAAGGGGGTGTCACCACGGTGATTTTTCCTGCCCTCCTTGGATTGGAGGGGCTTGGAGAAGCCGGCATCCAATGGGGGTTGACGACTTATTCCCGCACTTCTACTCCATCCAGTTTTCACTCAGCCCTGGGTCACAGCCTCCGAGCCTGGGAAGGGGAGAGAGAGAGGAAAGGTCGGTGGGGAAGGGTTGCTCCACCAAGCCCTGGATGCGCTCAGTGGTGCCCTGTTCCCAGGGGGCATCACCACCAGGAACTCCGAGCCTCGCTTTGCCCCTCTCTTCCTGTCTGCTGCCGACCCGTAGGGGATTGTGTGGGGATGGAATTCGGGCCCTGGCAGGTCTCGTGTGACTTTCCTTCCCAATGCAGCGGGAAGAGGGTGCTCATTCCCGTTACAAAGTGGGGCATCACCGTGTTGGTTGCTCCTGCCCTCTTCCTCATCGAGGGGTGGGGTGAAGCAGGCACCCTGTGGGTGGTGACAACCCTTTCTCGCATTTCTTCTCCATCCTCTTTTCCATTCCTCCCGGGGGCACAGTCTCAGAGGCTGGGACGGGGTCGGGAAGGGGATAGAGAGAGGAAATGTCTGTGGGGAAGGATTGCTCCACCAAGCCCAGGTTGCCGCTCCCTGGCAAACTGTTCCCAGGGGGCGTATCCAACATGACCTCTGAGTTACTTGGCCCCACTGTTCCTGTTGGGAGACACTAGCTGGGGGCAGGTTGGGGGGGAGGTCGGTCCCTAGCGGGTCTCACAGGCCTTTCCTTCCCGTCTCGGTTGCAGGAGCGTGCTTGTTCCAGTTACGAAGGGTGGTCACCATGGTGATTGTTTCTGCCCTCGTTGGTTTGGAGGGGTGTGAATAAACCGGCACCTTGTGAGGGGTGACGACCTTTCCCACACTTCTAATCCATCCTATATTCACTCAGCCTGGGGGCACAGCCTCCGGGGCTCGGAAGGGTTGGGAAAGAGAGAGAGTGAGAGGAAAGGTCGGTGGGGAAGTGTCAATCCGCCAAGTTCTGGTTGCGCTCAGAGGTGCCCTGTCCCCAGGGTGCATGTCCACCAGGACCTCCCAGCATCGCTTTGCACCTTTCTTCCTTTTGGCGCCGCCCAACGGGGGCGGTTTGGGGTGGGAGAACGGATCCTGGCGGTTCTCTTGTGCCTTTCTTTCCCGCAACGGAGGCAGGAGTGTGCTCTTTCCCTTTAGAATGTGGGATGCCTCTGTGGTGGTTTCTCCTGCCCTATTTGGTTTGGAGGGGTGGGTTGAAGCCGGCAGCCGGTGGGCGGTGATGACCCTTTCCCGCACTTGTTCTCCATGCTCTTTTCCAATCCACCCTGGAGCACAGCATCCTGGGCTGGGACGGGGTCAGGAAGGGGAGAGAGAGAAGATAGGTTGGTGGGGAAGGATTGCTCCGACAAGCCGGGGTGCCACTCCCGGGTGCCTGGTTCCCAGGGGGGTTGTCCATTATGACCTTCGAGAATCATTTGGCCCTTCTCTCCCTGCTATCCGCCGCCCGGCATGGGTCGGGGTCGGGAGGAGGTTGGTCTCTGTCGGGTCTCGCTTTCTTTCCTTCCCATCGCAGGTGCAGGAGAGTGCTCATTCCCTTTATGAAGGGGGGGTCGCTGTGGTGGTTTATCCTGCCTTTGTTTGGTTGGACACGCGGGGAGACGCCGACACCTGGTGTGGGGTGACGACACTTTCCGTGCACTTCTACTCCATCCTCTTTTCACTCAGCCCTGGGGCACAGCCTCTGGGGCTGGGACGGGGTCGGGAAGGGGAGAGAGAAAGGAAAGGTCAGAGGGGAAGTGTTGCTCCACCAAGCCCGGGGTGCCGTTCCCTGGCACCCTGTTCCCAGGGGGCTTGTCCAACTGGACCTCCGAAAGTCACTTGGTCCATCGCGTCGGTTGCAGGATGTTGCTCATTGCAATTATCAAGGGGGTGTCACCACGGTGATTTTTCCTGCCCTCCTTAGATTGGAGGGGCTTGGAGAAGCCGGCATCCAATGGGGGGTGACGACTTATTCCCGCACTTCTACTCCATCCAGTTTTCACTCAGCCCTGGGTCACAGCTTCCGAGCCTGGGAAGGGGAGAGAGAGAGGAAAGGTCGGTGGGGAAGGGTTGCTCCACCAAGCCCTGGATGCGCTCAGGGGTGCCCAGTTCCCAGGGGGAATGACCACCAGGAACTCCGAGCCTCAAATTGCCCCTATCTTCCTGCCCACTGCCCACCGTCAACGATTGTGTGGGGATGGAATTCGGGCCCTGGCGGGTCTCGCGTGACTTTCCTCCCAACGAGGGGGGAGACGAGTGCTCATTCCCGTTACAAAGTGGGGCGTCGCTGTGTTGGTTGCTCCTGCCCTCTTCGGCTTCGAGATGCGGGGTGAAGCCGGCACCCTGTGGGTGGTGACAACCCTTTCTCGCACTTCTTCTCCATCCTCTTTTGCACTCTGAATGGGGGCACAGTCTCAGAGACTGGGACAGGGTCGGGAAGGGGAGAGAGAGAGGAAAGGTAGGTGGGGAAGGATTGCTCCACCAAGCACGGGGTGCTGCTCCCTGGCAAAATGTTCCCAGGGGGCGTGTCCAACTTGACCTCTGAGCGTTACTTGGCCCCACACTTCCTGTTGGTCGATGCTGGCTGGGGGCCCGATTGGGGGGAGGACGGTCTCTAGCGGGTCTCGCACGCCTTTCCTTCCAGTCGCGGGTGCATGAATGTGCTCATTCCCGTTATGAAGGGGGTTCACCGTGGTGACTGATCCTGCCCTCTTTCGTTTGGAGGGGTGTCAAGAAGCCGGCACCCAATTGGGGGTGACGACCCTTTACCGCACTTCTACTCCATCCTCTTTTCATTCAGCCCGGGGGCACAACCTCAGGGGCTGGGCAGGGTCGGGAAGGGGAGAGAGAAAGGAAAGGTCGGTGGGTAAGGGTTGCTCCGCCAAGCCCGGTGGGCTGCTCCACAGCACCTTTTACCCAGGGGGCGTGTCCACCAAGACCTCTGAGAGTCACTTGGCCCCTCTTTTCCTGCTGTTTGCCGCCCATCATGGGGCGGGGAAGGGGGGAGTTCGGTCTCTGGCCGGAATCGCACTGCTATCCTTCCCATCATGGGGGCACGTGGGTGCTCGTTTCCGTTATGAATGGGGGGTCGTCGGGGTGGTTAATCCTGCCCTTGTTGACTTGGAGGAGCAGGAAGACTCTGGCACCTGGTTGGGAATGATGACACTTTCCCTGTACTTCAACTCCATCCTCTTTTCACTCAGCTCTGGGGCACAGCCTCCGGGACTGGGACAGGGTCGGGAAGGGGAGAGAAAGAGGAAAGTTGGGTGGGGAAGTGTTGCTCTGCCAAGTCCAGGGTGCCGCTTCGTGGTGCCCTGTTCCTATGGGGCGTGTCTCACGTCACCTCCGAGAGTCACTTGGCACCTCTCTTCCTGCTGTCCGCCTCCCGGCGTAGGGCGGTTTGGACTGGGAGGTCCGTCCCTGACGAGTCTCCCATGCCTTTCCTTTTTGTCACGGTGAGAGGAGTCTGCTCGTTCCTGTTACGAAGTTGGGGGTCGCAGTGGTGGTTGATCCTGCCCTCTTTGGCTTGGAGCTGCGGGGAGAAGCCAGCACCCTGTTGGCAGTGACGACCCTTTCCTGCACTTCTTCTCCATCCTCTTTAACATTCCGCCAGGGTGCACAGTCTCCGGGGCTGGGACTGTGTTAGGAATGAGTGAGAGAAGAAAGATCGTAGGAGAAGGGTTGCTCCGCCAAACCCGGGGGGCCGCTCCATAGCGCCTTTTTCCCAGGGGGCATGTCCACCTGGATCTCTGAGACTCACTTGGCCCCTGTCTTCCTGCTGTCCGCCACCAGGCATGGGGCGGGGTAGGGGGGAGGTCGGTCTCCGACCGGACTCGCACTGCTCTCCTTCCCGTTGCGGGGTCAGGTGGGTGCTCGTTTCCGTTACGAATGGGGGGTCGCCGTGATGGTTTATCCTGCCCTCGTTGGCTTGGAGGCGCGGGGAGACTCCGGCACCTGGGTGGGGATGACAACACTTTCCCTGCACTTCTACTCCATCCTCTTTTCACTCAGCACTGGGGCACAGCCTCCGGGGCTGGGACAGGGTCGGTAAGGGGAGAGAAAGAGGAAAATTCGGTTGGGGAAGTGTCGCTCCGCCAAGCCCGGGGTACCGCTCCCTGGCACCCTGTTACCAGGGGGCTTGTCCAACTTCACCTCCGAGAGTCACTTGGCACCTCTCTTCCTACTGGGCAACGCCTGGTGGGTTGCCTTGTTTGGGGGGGTGGTCGGTCCCTGGCGGGTCTTTCACGCCTTTCCTTCCTGTTGCGGTTGCAAGATGTTGCTTGTTCCAGTTATGAAGAGGGTGTCAACATGGTGATTGATCCTGCCCTCGTTGGGTTGGAAGGGTATGAAGAAACCGGCACCAGTTGGGGGGTGACGACTTTTTCCTGCACTTCTACTCCATCCTCTTTTTACTCAGCCCTGGGGCTCAGCCTCCGGGGATGGGAACGAGAGAGAGAGAGGAAAGGTCAGTGGGGAAGGGTTGCTCCACCAAGCCCTGGATGCACTCAGCGGTACCCTGTTCCCAGGGGGCATGTCCACCAGGACCTCCGAGCCTCGCTTTGCCCCTCTCTTCCTGCCCGCTGCCAACAGGCAGGGAATTGGGTGGGGATGGAATTTCGGCCCTGGCGGGTCTCACGTGACTTTCCTTCCCTACGCGGGGCGAGGAGAGTGATCATTCCCATTACAAAGTGGGGCATCGCCGTGTTGGTTGCTCCTGGCCTCTTCTGCTTCAAGGGGCGGGGTGAAGCCGGCACCCTGTGGGTGGTGACGACCCTTTCTCGCACTTCTTCTCCATCCTCTTTTCCACTCTGCCCGGGGGCACAGTCTCAGAGTCTGGGACGGGATCAGGAATGGGAGAGAGAGAGGAAAGGTTGGTTCGGAAGGGTTGCTTCGCCATGCTCGGGAAGCCGCTCTGCGGCGCCTTGTTCCCAGGGGGCTTGTGCACGTGGACCTCCGAACGTCGCTTGACTCCTCTTTTCCTGCTGAACGCCTCCCCGACCGGGAACGGGTTGATGGGGAGGTCGGTACCTAGTGGATCTCTCATGCCTTTTCTTCCCTTCGCGGGGGCAGGAGGTTGTTCATTCACCTTAGGAAGAGGGGGATCACCATGGTTGTTGATCCTGCCCTCCTGGTCTTGGAGGGGTGGGTAGAAGCTGGCAGCTGGTGGGAGGTGACAACCCTTTCCTGCACTTCTACTCCATCCTCTTTCACTCCGCCGGGAGGCATGCCTTCCAGGGCTGAGACGGTGTCAGGAAGGGGAGAGAAAGAGAAAAGGTCTGTGGGGAAGCGTTGCACCGCCAAGCCTGGGGTGCCACTTGAAGGGGCCCTGTTCCCAGTGGACGTGTCCACCAGGACCTCTCAGCATCGCTTAGTCCGTCTCTTCCTGTTGGCGATGCCCGACAGGGGACGGTTTCAGGGGGGAGATCAGTCCCTGGCAGGTCTCGCGTGCCTTTCTTTCCCGTCGCCGAGGCACAAGTGTGCTCTTCCCCATTACAAAGTGGGGTGTTGATATGGTGTTTGATCCTGCCCTTTTTGGCTTGGAGGGCCGAGGAGAATCCGGCAGCCGGTGGAGTGTGACGACCCTTTCCCGCACTTGTTCTCCATCCTCTTTTCCAATCCACCCTGGGGCACAGCCTCCGGGGCTGGGAATGGGTTGGGAAGGGGAGAGAGAGAAGACAGGTTGGTGTGGAAGGGTTGCTCCGCCAGGCCCAGAGTGGCGCTCCGTGGCGCCCGGTTCCCAGGAGGAGTGTCCATCGGGACCTTCGAGAGTCACTTGGCCTCTCTCTTCATGCTATCCGCCGCCCGGCAAGGGTCGGGGTGGGGGGAGGTCGGTCTCTGGCAGGTCTCACATCCTTTCCTTCCCATCGCGGGGGCAGGAGGGTGCTCTTTCCCTGCATGAAGGGGGGGTGGCCGTGGTGGTTGATCCTGCCACTGTTGGCTTGGACGCGTGGGGAGATGCCGTCACCTGGTTGGGGGTGACGACACTTTTCCTGCACTTCTACTCCATCCTTTTTTCACTTGGCCCTGGGCACAGCCTCCGGGGCTGGGTCGGGGTTGGGAAGGGGAGAGAGAGAGAAAAGGACGGTGGGGAAGAATTGCTCCACCAAGGCTGGGTAGCCAATCCATGTCGCCCTGTTGCCAGGGTGCATGTTCAACGTGACCTCCGAGAGTCACTTGGCCCATCTCTTCCTGCTGGGAGCCGCCAGTCGGTTGGCAGTTTGGAGGAAGCGGTCGGTCCATGGCGGGAATCGCATGATTTTTGTTTCCATTGCATGGGCAGGTGGGTGCGCATTCTCGTTATGAATTTGGGGTCACCGTAGTGATTGATCCTGCCCTCGTTGGTTTGGAGAGGTGTGAAGAAGTCGACACCTGGTTGGGGGTGACTACCCTTTTCTGCAATTCTACTCCATCCTCTTTTCACTCAGCCCAGGGGCACAGCCTCCGGGGCTGGGAAGGGTCAGGAACATGAGAGAAAGAGGAAAGGTCGGTGGGAAAGTGTTGCTCCTCCAAAACCGAGGGGCCGCTACACAGCGCCTTTTTCCCAGGGGGCATGTCAACTGGGACCTCCCAGCATTGCTTTGCCCCTCTATTCCTGTTGGCGTCGCCCGACAGGGGGCGGTTTGGGGGGGAGATCGTTCCCTGGTGGGTCTTGCGTGCCTTTCCTCCCCGTCGCAGGGGCAGGAGTGTGCTCATTCCCGTTACAAAGTAGAGTGTCGCCGTGGTAGTTGATCCTGCCCTCCTTGGATTGGAGGTCCTTGGAGAAGAATGCAGCCAGTGGGCGGTGACGACCCTTTCCCGCACTTGTTCTCCATCCTCTTTTCCAATCCACCCAGGGGCTGGAATGAGGTCGGGAAGGGGAGAGATAGAGGAAAGTTCCGTGGGGAAGTGTTGCTCCTCCAAGCCCGGGGTGCCGCACCATTGCACCCTGTTCCTAGGGGGCGTGTCTAACGTGACCTCCGAGATTCACTTGGCCCCTCTCTTCCTGCTGTCTGCCCCCCTGTGTGGGGTGGGTTCAGCTGGGAGGTCGTCCCTGGTGAGTCTCCCACACCTTTCCTTTCTGTCGAGGTGAGAGGAGGCTGCTGGTTCCTGTTACGAAGTGGGGGGTCGCAGTGGTGTTTGATCCTGCACTCCTCGGCTTGGAGGGGCGGGGAGAAGCCGGCACACTGTGGGTGGTGACTACCATTTCTGGCACTTCTTCTCCATCTTCTTTTCCACTCCACCCGGGGGCACAGTCTCAGAGGTTTGGACGGGGTCTGGAATGGGAGATAGATAGGAAAGGTTGGTAGGGATGGGTTGCTTTGCCAAACTCGGGGGGCCGTTCTGCGGCGCCTTGTTCCCAGGGGGCTTGTGCACCTGGACCTCCGAACAATGCTTGATCCCTCTCTTCCTACTGAATGCCCCCCCGGCCGGTGACGGGTTAATGGGGGAGGTCGGTATCTAGCGGTTCTCTCATGCCTTTTCTTTCCTTTGCGGGGGCCGGAGGGTGTTCTTTCCCCTTATTAAGAGGGGGATCACCATGGTTTTTGATCCTGCCCTCCTCGTCTTGGAGGTGTGGGTAGAAGCTGGCAGCCGGTGGGAGGTGACAGCCCTTTCCTGCACTTCTACTCCATCCTCTTTTCACTCCCCCCGGGGGCATGGCTTCCAGGGTTGAGACGGGGTCGGGAAGGGGAGACAGAGAGAAAAGATCTGTGGGGAAGCGTTGCTCCACCAAGCCAGGTTGCCGCTTGAAGGGGCTCTGTTTCCAGGGGACGTGTCCATTGGGACCTCCCAGCATCGCTTTGCCCATATCTTACTATTGGCGCTGCCAAACAGGGGGCGTTTTGGGGGGGGGAGACAGGTCCCTGGCGGGTCTTGTGTACATTTCTTTCCCGTCGCGGAGGCAGGAGTGTGCTCTTTCCCGTTACAAAGTGGGGGCTCGCCGTGGTGGTTGATCCTGCCCTCTTTGGCTTGGATGGGAGAGGAGAATCCAGCAGCTGGTGGGCGGTGATGACCCTTTAACCCACTTGTTCTCCATCCTCTTTTCCAATCCACTAAGGGCACAGCCTCCAGTGCTGGGGCGTGGTTGGGAAGGGGAGAGAAAGATTAAAGTTCGGTGGGGAGGTGTTGCTCCGCCAAGTCTGGGTGCCGCTCCGTGGCGCAATGTTCCTAGGGGGCATGTCTAACGTGACCTCAGAAAGTCACTTGGCCCCTCTCTTCCTGCTGTCTGCTGCCCGGTGTGGGGTTGGTTGGGCGAGGAGGTCGTTCCCTGGTGAGTCTCCCACGCCTTTCCTTTCCGTAGCGGTTAGAGGAGGCTGCTGGTTCCTGTTACGAAGCAGGGGGTCGCAGTGGTGGTTGATCCTGCACTCCTCGGCTTGGAGGAGCGGGGAGAAGCTGGCACGCTGTGGGTGGTGACTACCATATCTCGCACTTCTTCTCCATTCTCTTTTCCAATCCGCCCGGGGGCACAGTCTCAGAGGCTGGGAAGGGGTCTGGAATGGGAGAGAGAGAGAAAAGGTCGGTAGGGATGGGTTGATTCACCAAGATCGGGGGGCCGCTCTGCTGGGCCTATTCCCACGGGGCTTCGGCACCAGGACCTCCGAACGTAGCTTGACCCCTCTCTTCATGCTGAATGCACCCCCGGCCGGGGACGGGTTGATGGGGGAGGTCGGTACCTAGCGGATCTCTCACGCTTTTTCTTCCCTTTGTGGGGGCAGGAGGGTGTTCGTTCCCCTTAGGAAGAGGGGGATCACCATGGTTGTTGATCCTGCCCTCCTGGTCTTGGAGGGGTGGTTAGAATCCGGCAGCCGGTGGGAAGTGACAAACCTTTCCTGCACTTCTACTCCATCCTCTTTTCACTCCTCCCGGGGGCATGGCTTCCAGGGCTGAGACGGTGTCGGGAAGGGGAGACAGAGAGAAAAGGTCTGTGGGGAATCGTTGCTCCACCCAACCCGCGGTGCCGCTTGAAGGGGACCTGTTTCCAGGGGACCTGTCCACCGGGACTTCCCAGCATCACTTTGCCCATATCTTACTATGGCGACGTCAGACAGGGGGTGATATGGGGTAGGGAGATAGGTCCCTGGCGGGTCTAGTGTGCCTTTCTTTCCCGTCGCGGTGGCAGGAGTGTATTCTTCCCGTTAAAAAGTTGGGCATCCTCGTGGTGGTTGATCCTGCCCTCTTTGACTTGGAGGGGCTTGGAGAATCCGGCAGCCGGTGGGCGGTGACGACCCTTTAAAGCACTTTTTCACCTTCCTCTTCTATAATCCACTAAGGGCACAGCGTCTGGGGCTGGGACGGGGTTGGAAAGGGGAGAGAAAGAGGAAAGTTCGGTGGGGAAGTTTTGCTCCGCCAAGCCCGGGGTGCCGCTCCATGGCGCCCTGTTCCTAGGGGGAGTGTCTAACGTGACCTCCAAGAGTCACTTGGCCCCTCTCTTCCTGCTCTCTGCCGCCCGGCGTGGGGCGGGTTCAGCTGGGAGTTCGGTCCCTGGGGAGTCTCCCACGCCTTTCCTTTCCGTAGCGGTGAGAGGAGGCTGTTCCTTCCTGTTATGAAGTGGGGGTTCGCACTGGTGGTTGATCCTGCCCTCTTTGGCTTGGAGGGGCTTTTAGAATCCGGCAGCCGGTGGGCAGTGACGACCCTTTAATGCACTTGTTCTCCATCCTCTTTTCCAATCCACTAAGGGCACAGCCTCTGGGGCTGGGATGGGGTCGTGAAGGAGAGAGAAAGTTGAAAGATTGGTGGGGAAATGTTGATCTGCCAAGCGCGAGGTGCCGCTCGTTGGCGCCCTGTTCCTAGGGGGCGTGTCTAACGTGACCTTTGAGAATCACTTGGCCCCTCTCTTTCTGCTGGGTGCCACCCGGCAGGTTGCCGGGTTGAGGGGGTGGTTGGTCGCTGGCGGGTATTGCACGACTTTCCTTCCCGTCACGGTGGCAGGTTGGTGCTCGTTCCAGGTATGAAGGGGGTATCACCATGGTGATTGATCCTGCCCTCGTTGGTTTGGAGGGGTGTGAAGAAACCGGCACCCGGTCAGGGGTGATGACTTATTTCCACACTTCTACTCCATCCTCTTTTCACTCAGTCCTGGGACACAGCCTCCGGGGCTGATAAGGGGAGAGACATAGGAAAGGTCGATGGAGAAGTGTGGCTCCACCAAGCCCTGGATGCACTCAGCGGTGCCCTGTTCCCAGGGGGCATGTTCACCAGGACCTTCGAGCCTCAATTTGCCCTTCTATTCCTGCCCGCTGCAGACCGGCAGGGTATTGGGTGGGGATGGAAGTCGGGCCCTGGCAGGTCTCGAGTGAATTTCCTTCCCACCATGGGGGGAGGAGAGGGGTCATTCTCGTTACAAACTAGGGCGTCGCCGTGTTGGTTGCTCCTGCCCTCTTCGACTTCAAACGGCGGGGTGAAGCCAGCACCCTGTGGGTGGTGACGACCCTTTCTCACACTTCTCCATCCTCTTTTCCACTCTGTCCGGGAGATTAGTTCCAGAGGCTGGGACGGGGTCGGGAATGGGAGAGAGAGAGGATAGGTTGGTGGGGAAGTGTTGCTTCGCCAAGATCGGAGGGCCACTCTGTGGCTTCTTGTTCCCAGGGGGCTTCTGCACCTGGACCTCCGATCGTCGCTTGACTCTTCTCTTCCTACTGAAAGCCTCCCCGGCCGGGGAAGTGTTGATGGGGGAGGTCGGTACCTAGCAGGTCTCTCACGCCTTTTCTTCCCTTTGCGGGAGCAGGAGGGTGTTCGTGCCCCTTAGGAAAAGGGGGTCACCATGGTTGTTGATCCTGCACTCCTGGTCTTGGAGGGGTAGGTAGAAGTTGGCAGCTGTTGGGAGGTGACAACCCTTTCCTGCACTTCTACTCCATCCTCTTTTCCAATCCACCCTGGGGCACAGCCTCTGGGGCTGGGACGGGGTTGGGAAGGGTAGAGAGAGGAAAGGTCAGAGGGGAAGTGTTTCTCCGCCAAGGCCAGGTTGCCGCTCCCTGGCACCCTGTTCCCAGGGGGTGTGTCCAGCTTGACCTCTGAGATTTACTTGGCCCCTCTCTTCATGTTGGGTGACACCGGCTGGGGGCCGGATGGGGGGGAGGTTGGTCCCTAGCGGGTCTCGCTCGCCTTTCTTCCAGTCGTGGGACCCGGGGGTGCTCATTCCTGTTATGAAGGGGGTTCACCGTGGTGATTGATCCTGCCCTCTTTCGTTTGGAGAGGTGTGAAGAAGCCGGCACCCGGTTGGGGGTGACGACCCTTTCCCGCACTTCTACTCCATCCTCTTTTCACTGAGCCCGGGGGCACAACCTCTGGGGCTGGCAAGGGTCTTGAAGGGGAGATAGAGAGGAAAGGTCGGTGGGTAAGGGTTGCTCTGCCAAGCCCGGTGGGCTGCTCCACAGCGTCTTTTTACCAGGGGGCGTGTCCACCGGGACCTCTGAGAGTCACTTGGCCCCTCTCTTCCAGCTGTCCGCCGCTGGGCATGGGGCGGGGAAGGGGGGAGGTCGGTCTCTGGCCGGACTCGCACTGCTCTCCTTCCCATCGCGGGGGGAGGTGGGTGCTTGTTTCCGTTACGAATGGGGGGTCGCCGTGGTGGCTAATCCTGACCTCGTTGACTTGGAGGAGCGGGGAGACTCCAGCACCTGTTTGGGGATGATGACACTTTCCCTGCACTTCTATTCCATCCTTTTTTCACCCAGCCCTGGGGTACAGCCTCCGGGGCTGGGACGTGGTCTGGAACGTGAGAGAGAGAGAGTAAATGTCTGTGGGGAAGGGTTGCTCCGCCAAGCTCGGGATGCGCTCAGAGGTGCTCTGTGTCCAGGGTTCGTGTCCAAAGTGACCTCTGAGATTCACTTGTCCCCTCTCTTTCTGCTGTGCACCACCCAGCGGGGTGCCGACTGAGGGGTGAGGTCAGTACCTAGCCGTTCTCATGGTCCTTCCCGTCGCGGGGGCAGAAAGGTGCTGGTTCCTGTTACAATGCAGGGGGTCGCCATGGTGTTTGATCCACCCCTCCTCGGTTTCGAGGGGCATGGAGAAGCCAGCAACCTGTGTGTGGTGACGATCGTTTCTCCCACTTCTTCCCATTCTCTTTAACATTCCGCCCAGGCGCACAGCCTCCAGGGCTGGGACGCGGTCGTGAACGGGAGCGAGAGAGGAAAGGTCGGTTGGGAAGTGTTGCTCTGCCAAACCCGGGTGGCCGCTCCACAGCTCCTATTCCCAGGGGGCATGTCCACCGGGACTTCTGAGAGTCACTTGGCCACTCTCTTCCTGTTGGCCGGCACCAGGCGAGGGGCGGTGTTGTTGTTGAGGTCGGCCCGAGGCAGGTCTTGCATGCTTTTTCTTCCTGTCGCGGGTTGAGGAGGGTGCTCATCCTGTTAAAAAGTGGGGGGTCGCCATGGTGGTTGATCCTGCCCTTGTTGGCTTGGAGGGGCGGGGAGAAGCCGGCAGCCTGTGGGAGTTGATGACCTTTTCCTGCACCTCTTCTCTATCCTCTTTTCCTCTCCGCTCGGGGGCACACCCCGCAGGGCTCGAAAGAGTCGGGAAGGGGAGAGAGAGTGGAAAGGTCGGTGGAGAAGTGTTGCTCCACCAAGCCCGGCGTGCCTTTCTCTGGCACCCTGTTCCTAGGGGACTTGTCCAACTTGACTTCAGAAAGTCACTTGGTCCATCTCTTCCTGCTGGGCGATGCCCAGCGGGGTGCCGGATGAGGGGGGAGGTTGTTCCTTGGCGGTTCTCGCATGCCTTTTCTTCCCATCGCGGTGGCAAGAGGGTGCTTGTTCCCGTTAAGAAGGAGGATCACCTTGGTGATTGATCCTGCCCTCCTTGGTTTGGAGGGGTGAGAAAAGCCGGCACCCAGTTGGGGGTAATGACCCTTTCCCGCACTTCTACTCCATCCTCTTTTCACTCAGCCCGGGGCACAACCTCCGGGCTGGTAAGTGTCAGGAATGGGAGAGAGAGAGGAAAGGTCGTTGGGGAAGGGTTGCTCTTCCAAACACGGGTGACCGCTCCATAGCTCTTTTAACCCAGGGGACCTGTCCACCGGGACCTCTGAGAGTCACTTGGCCCCTCTCTTCCTGCTGTCGGCCACCAGGCTTGTGCAAGGTAGGGGGAGGCCGGTCTCTGGCCGAACTCGCACTGCTCTCCTTCCCATCGCGGGGGCAGGTGGGTGCTGTTTTCCATTACAAATGGGGGTCGCCGTGGTGGTTGATCCTGCCCTCGTTGGCTTGGAGGCGCGGGGAGATTCCAGCACCTGGTTGGGAATGAGGACACTTTTCCTGCACTTTTACTCCATCCTCTTTTCACTCAGCCCTGGGGCACAGCTTCTGGGGCTGGGACAGGGTCAGGAAGGGGAGAGAAAGAGGAAAGCTTGGTGGGGAGTGTTGCCCCGCCAAACCCAGGGTACCACTCCATAGCGCCCTGTTCCTAGGGGGCGTGTCTAACGTGAACTCCGAGAGTCCCTTGGCCCCTCTCTTCCTGCTGTCCGCCGCCTGGCGTGGGGTGGGTTGGGCTGGGAGGTCGGTCCCTGGCGAGTCTCCCACGCCCTTCCTTTCCCTCACTGTGAGAAGAGGCTGCTCGTTCCTGTTACGAATTGGGGGGTTGCAGTGGTGGTTGATCCTACACTCCTCGGCTTGGAGGGGCGGGTAGAAGCCGGCACCCGGTGGGTGGTGATGAACCTTTCTCGCAATTCCTCTCCATCCCCTTTTCCACTCCACCCGGGGTACAGCCTCCAGGGCTGGGACGCTTTCAGGAAGATGAGAGAGAGAGTAAAGTTCTGTGGGGAAGTGTTGCTCCGCCAAGCCCAGGATGTGCTCAGATGCGCCCTGTTCCCAGGGTTCGTTTCCAACTTGACCTCTGAGAGTCACTTGGCCCCTCTCTTCCTGCTGGACACCGCCCAGAGGGGGGCTGTCTGGGGGGTGATGTCAGTCTCTGGCCGGTCTCCCGAGCCTTCCCATTGTGGGGGCAGAAGTGTCCTGGTTCCTGTTACGAAGTTTGGGATCGCCATGGTGTTTGAAACTCCCCTCCTCATCTTGGAGCGGCATGGAGAAGCCGGCAACCTGTGGGCGGTGACGACCCTTTCCCGCAATTCTTCTCCATCCACTTTAACATTCCGCCCAGGTGCACAGCCTCCGGGGCTGGGACGGGGTCGGGAATGGGAGAGAGAAGAAAGATCAGAGGGGAAGTATTGCTCCGCCAAAGCCGGAGTGCCGACCCTGGCACCCTGTTCCCAGGGGGCGTGTACAACTTGACCGCTGA
>PVKS010028118.1:0-26785 GCA_004027875.1 Aplodontia rufa | reverse complement strand
TTTTTTTTTTTTTTTTTTTTTTTTTTTTTGGTGGTGCTGGGGATCAAACCTAGAACCTTGAGCTTGCTAGGCGCCTCTGAACCACATCCCTGAAGCAACTACAGTTTTTATGTAGAACCTTGGTGGTTGTTTTCGTACCAGCTTTCCCAAAAAAAGGAAGACGATGAGTGACTCAGATAAGATAGTATCAGAGCCCAGTGGCCACGAGCTGACATGAGGAAGAAGGAAATTCTGATCGTAGAAAATTCTTCAAGGTTAGGGGATGAATGAGAATAATCCATCTCAAATTATGAGGATAAGCAATGGTTACTGGGAAACATGAGTATTTTTTGTAGGTTATACAACATGACACTTTACAAACCATCAACAGAGTAGTGTAGGAGACCGGGAAATCCCGTATGTCACCATTTTATAGATGAAAAAGCTAAAACAAAAAAGAAGTTAAATTTCTTGGAAGAAAAGATTAATTACAAAATAGATTTCAGCCTGCAGTTCTTATAATGAAATGATCAACCTAATCTACATGTTTTCTGCCCTCTTGGTAATATTACTTCACAGTGTATATATACGTAAGAATCCTATGATCTTTTCAGTCACTTTAGTCCTCTTCAACAGAACTAGAAATGAAAAGTGTTGCACTTTGGGTTTTACCTCTATGATAATCTCTGTCTCTGAAGTCTAGCCATGTTATCCTTCAAGTTCCTCATCTTTAAAGCATTGGCCTGGAGCTGGTGGTGGATGGATAATAATTACTTGTAGGAAGGTGTTGTGTGTTGTGGCAATTTAATTAATGTTTATAAAGTACCTGGAGATCCTCAGATGAAAGGTGTTCAACCCAGGAACAATTATCACAGGATCCTTCCCACGTTCTGCTCCAGATTTGGGGTCCAAAGTGAAAGGAGTTAACCTAGAGACTGAGAAGCCCTAGCACCAGAATTATGATGGAGGGTGCCGAAATTAAGCTCTCCACCCCTTGTGCGGAGTGATGGTTTATTTTGGTTGCTGAAACACCGCTGTAAATCACTGTAACTCCAGTAGACAACGTCCTATCATCCATCAAGCCTGCCACTGGAGAATTTTCTGCCTCAGCAACTCCTGGTTCATGCAAGGAAGTCACAACTACCTTCTAAGAGCTGCTGGAAGATTCATAAGAACTTACATCATTAGAATGCAGCACAAATGGGTGGGTTCTAGTCACTGTGGAGGAGAAATGTTGGGAGAAAGAGAAACCTGTGTATCTCCCCTCTTCCTCCCATTTCTGGTACCCACTTGATTCTGATTCTGTGACCAGAATGGAAGAAAAGCAAGGACTGGACTTAGTATTGAGACCATTGTAGGTCCCTGGGGCTCTTGTCCTCACTGCCAGTGTTCCTGGCATTGATTGTGAGGGCCATGGAGATCTACCCCTGCCTAGCTCTGGGAGCTAATGTGCATAGGAGAGTGGCCATTCAAAGACAAATGGGGTTGCTTTCTTCCTGCATTCTCAAAGTCAGGAGTGCCCTGACAAGCACAATGGACAGGGAGGAGTCTATCCCGGCTTTCCCAGGATGTCCCTGCAGAACCATCTGGATGAGAATCACCTGGGAAAACTACTGAATATAGATCCTGTGGCTGCATTTTAACCAGCTCCCCACATTTCTCTGAGCTGTTCCCATCCTCTGACTCACTCCTTGTTAAGACCAGTCATGACTAAAAATTTGGTCCCAATGACCAATACAGGCTGGATGTTCTGGTTTCCTGAGAAAAGAGGAGCCATCCTGCCAGATGGCATATGAGATAGCTGCTACCTAATTTAAGAAAATATCTTATCAGTTCCTCTCCAGAGAATACTGGAGGACTGATTCTTTGGGCTATTCCTCTCAACTATCCCATAATTTTAACAAGCGTTTAATACCTACTAAGAATGCCCTGTGCTACTCTTTTTTTTCTTTCCGATAGCTGTTTTGGCTTTGTGATGTTAAGGTTTGGATGGCAAAGGCTCAAGATGAATGTCCTTACATTCAGGGGAACCTGGAACTCATTTGGTCAATGTTCCTGGCTATTTGACTATTTCCTGAATCTCTATGTTTTAAAACTAAAGAAGGGTTTGAGTATCATTAAGAGGTTCTCAAACAACCCAGGACCAAGTCAGGTACCAGTCAGTTAAGGTGACGTTGTCTTCAGCCCGGGCTCAGGCTTCTCTGGAATTCTACACTGTGGCTCTTTTGTGCATCCCCTGCTTTCCTCCTCTTTCTCATCTGGCCCTAACATCTCCTGAGTGGAGGCTTGTTGCTCCTCTCTGGTCCTCATTGGAACTTAGGCTGATAGAGCACTAACTATGGGATATCAGGGAAGTAACCTCTCTCAACCTTGGTGGCTTTATTTGTGAACATGAAAAGAATAGCGCTTACCTTGCCAGGATTAAACTAGATGATGCATGTTAAACATCTAACCTTGTGCCTGGTACATGAGGAAGGTCTCAGTAAGTGGTATAATGTCACCATTGAAATCTCCTGGACCCCTTCTTTGCCTCTCCTGTGTGTCTCCCTCTCATCTGACCCTGGTGACAGCCAGTCTCCCAAGCAGAATGTACCTGGTCAGAGAGGGGAACAGTTCTCAAAATTCTCCCCCATACTAGCTTTTTCTTCAAAAGTAATCCTCTTCAACAATTTTTTTTAAAAGAAAGAGTCAATTTTTATTTATTGTTTCATCTGGTTTTTGTTTTTCCTCCACTTAGTTGTATATGTGATGCTAGGGATCAAACCCGGGTCCTTATGCATGCCAGACAAGCGTTCTACAACTGAGCCACCTCTCCAGCCCCCTCGTCAACAATTTTTAAGATAAAATATTAATCAGTTTTTAAGACTATGATGCCAAGAAAAGAAAGGAAACAATATGAGATGTGAGATGTAGGGAAGGTGGTCTGGCTATTACTTACTTATTTATTTCTTTGAGACAGAGAGAGAGAGAGAGAGAGAGAGAATCAATTTTTTATTTAGTTTTTCATATGGCTTTCATTGCTCTGACACTCAGTTGTGTACATAGTGCTGGGGTTTGAACCCAAGTCCTTGTGCATTCCAGGCAAGTGTCATAACCACTGAGCAACCGCTCCAGCCCTTCCTTTTTTATTTTTCTACTACTAGCAGGGTTTTCACATATATCCCAAGATCCTGATCCTGGTTCAAACACAGTGGTGTCCCCACCCTTATCCTGGAACTGAGTGATGCTTCTTTTCCTAGATTGTGCTGTGAGACAGAAGTAGAACCACATCAGTGTTCCCTTCTCGTTCAGTGGTTCAGTTCTGATAAGGAACCTCTTGCCCCTTTATCCTAGGGCACCTCACCTCACCTCACCTGTATCCATTACCCAGATTATAGCTCTGTATATTTCCTGTTCTGAGTGCTGATTCTGGGACACAATTCAGGCCCTTTCTACTACTCAGAACTTCCCCTAATAATCCCTTTGCCCAGTCAAAGGGTCTTTATTTTCCATCTGCCACCATCTATCCATCTATACCCACTACCACCTCTCTGAATTTCAGATTATCTGATGCCCTGTGTCTGGACTCCACATACACACTGTGCGTCCACTTCCAGCACAACTGGAGCCCCCTTGTTGAACCCTCTATGGATCTCCCCATGCTCCCAGAACAGGGTGTCTTGGTCAGGCAGAACCTCCACTCTCACCAGGGCCCACCTAACCACCTATCTTGCCCCTAAATGACAGATTTGTTCCTCCTTGCTACGTGGTCTTCATGGTATCTAGCTATAGCAGGACATCAGCTGCCTGTAATATGTAGCCAATGACACAGAAAGAACATTCTCAGGAGATAGAGAAACAGAGCTGCTGCTGAGGTTTCCAAGGAGACCTATCCGTTGACTGACTGAATAGCTGTATTGAGGAGAGCCATCAAGGAGGCTGAATTTTTATTGTCAAATAGCATAAAATCTCTACCCAGAGGCCTAGTCAGCATTGACTCAGACTGAAGAAATGCCAACTTATAATACAAATAGAATGTGAAAAGTATTAGAGAAATAGAGCTTTCAGAGGACTAAGATGCTGGGAAGTAGTTACTATTGTAATGAGAAGGGGCTGTAGGCTAGAACGGGACACTTTCTAACCTGGGTGTTCTCTGTTCTGATCCCCATTCCTGAACCCCAGGGAAGTCGGGCTATTGTGCTTCTTAAATTCATCTCAAGCCCTGCATAGGAGGGGTGACTATACTAGATGGAGAGAAGAGAAAGTACTTTCGTGGTGTAGGGGCACAGGCTGACAGTTTCTCCTGCTACAGATTTGCCCACTGGTTAATTCTTACCTTGAATTCCCTTTCTGAAGGACTAAACACAGCTGTTTTGTATCCCAAGACTCCCTTTTAAAAAGTGAAATGTGTTCCACTTGAGTTAATAGATTCTCCATTAGCAGGGACTGGTTTTTAGGTTAGCTCTTCACCATCCACACAATTAGATAGAGGACAGGTCCTTTTGCAGTGAGGACCAGTAGGAGGAGAGGGCAAGCATGCATTGATTAAAGTGACCACAGGGGAATACTACTCTGGAGTCTGACAACAGAGGTAGGAAGAGAGGCAGGCAGTGAGAAGCAGACGCAAACAAAAATGGCATCTCCACATGCCTTCAGAAAGGAGGAGAGCGAGGGCATACCTGTGCGAGACTGCATGTGTGTGCGTGTGTGTGTTTGAGAATGGGATAGACTGACTTCCATTTGTATATATTTGCAATCTTTTAGAGCTCTGTCATCTTGGCTATGTAAAAAAAAAATGAGAAAGTGCTTGTAGCTCCCTACCTTCGGGCAAAATGGACTAATTTGTAGACTCAGATAAATATGAAAAGCTCTGGGCTTAAATCTCCATTTGTTTATTTTTTTCGATGGGCGTGTAGAATAAAATGTTCCAAATTTAACATTTAAAAGGGAACAAAGTAACCCATTATGCAAATGGTACTATGGGGTAGAGAGTCCGAGAGCAAAAAAAAAGATAAATGTATTTATAATTGCGTTTCAATCTTTTCCAAAGGAAACAATTTCTGGCATCTTTTAACCTGATACTAATCTTTGAGTCAAGAGATGGTGACTTCAATCTAGAACTTGGTCAAGATGGCTATCAACTGCATTAATTATAATGAATCTTGTTAATTTTGCCTACAAAATTTAATGTCGTTTTTGTTTCTCTTTGTCATTACAGATAGATGTTCTGTTGTGAAAGACTGAATGATGAGCTTTGTTGTATACTTTAATTATTATTTTTGTTTTGAAAAATGCCTAAAATTTAGAACTAGGAAATAACAGGGATGATTAAGCAAACAATCTGTAATTGATATACTCCTCCCTGTAAATTACATTTTCCAATGGTTTATTTATAAAAGTTGACCAATTGGGTTTGGCTGTTTCCATACATACAGGCCATATCTCTCCCCTGAGGAGTTTGCTGGCAGACAGGCTAGGAGCAGTAATGAGTTTTCCAATCCAAACCAGCTGGAATCAATGCTCAAAGTACTTTATTCCATGCAAAGAATGCACCACATGTCACAAGGATATAAAAATCCTTAATGAAGCATTAATAAAGAGACCCATTTAGCCTTCATGTAGCTATTATAGAGCCAATAAGAATGTAGAAATATGGCTGTCTGAGTAACAGAACTTTAATGGTGTTTTTCTCAGTCATAGCTCTCAAATGTTGGTGAGGACGCACAGAATATCAAGTTCTGTTCACTCTCCCAGTCCTGATTCTGAGCAAAGTTGAATTTCCTTCTTTAGGACCCAACACCATTGTCATTTAAGCACTTCATCTCTTGCAAAGCAATGAGCTGAAATGTAATCCTGCTATAAAATTAGCAAGTAGCCACAGTTATTTCAGAGTCAAGACCATACTTGTAATGGAAGAACATTCTCCAAATTAAACAGATTCTCTAGTACATCCTTCTGTGAAAGCTCACGGACTGTACTGCCCTGCTCTGCTCCTCTGAGTGTTGGAATGATGAGCAGCCCTACAGCCCTTTTCCCCAAGCTTCTATGGATAACTATCAAGGCCCATGGCTCCACCAAGCATGACCCAGGCAATGAATAGGTATGACTAAGCTAGGGCACTCCTCCTGGCAATTGTGACTGTCTAAGAGAAAAAGAAATCATCGCATTATGTTCCAGATAAACTCTTTTATATAGAGTTCAGAGAGAAAGGGGAATTGGTGAATTTACCAAGTCCTAGACTTCCAGGCACTTATTCCCACAGAATTGGATGAAGCATTGTGTCTAAACGGTACTCAGTAGATAAGTTTCCTGCAATATGAAGCAGAATATACCATGAGGACACACCACAGTACCAATGATTTATCTTATATCATGGCACAATGAAGGGATATTATTTAGCAATCAAGGGGAAAAGAGAAATGCAGTCTTAGATTCTACCGTTCTCCATGGCACACTGTAAGTAAGGGAGCTGACTTTTGAGGGGCATTGAGAAAGAATCCCAGAGTCCTGAAGCACCCCCACCCACATTTTTGGGGGGTATTGGGGATTGAGTCCAAGGGCACTTTTCCACTGAGCTACAGCCCCTGTCCTAATTTGCCAAGGGTCTCTCTAAGTAACAGAGACTAGCCTCATACTTATGATCCTCTCTCTCAGCCTCCTGAGTAGCTGGGATCACAGTCATGGGATACCATGCCTGGCTCCACATAGACCTGCTTATATTAAGTACCTGTGAAATCTTAGGCAAGACATTTACATTTTCCAAACTCCATTTCTAGCTCTCTATTATGGGGATAAGTATACCAATACTCCGTGTGACTACCTTCCAGGAGTGCTGTAAGGATCCAGGGAAAAAATGCGTATAAAACTGCTTTATAAACTGTACTAAATATTACTTGTTATAATGGTGGTCAATCTTCTTTTTATTTTTAGCTCTACCTCTGATATAATCCAAAGAGAACATATTTCCTTGTGACCCTTGACATTTCTGAGGCCCAGAATATTTTGTCCCACTCTGGGAAATTTTAACCATTAGTAATAAAAATAATACAAGTCTTACTCTGAGTAATAACTCTGACTTCCTGTCTGGGGTACTACTGGGAGATTTGGATCTCATTGCTAGCATAACACAATTTTTTGTGAGTAGCTGTGACTCTTTGGTGATAGCTCTTCCTATTAGAGCAAATGCTGCTTAGGATATAAGCATGTGGTTCTGAATAAATCCAGCAACACCTTCAGATGACGCAAGCAAGCCACCTGACACTTTGATCAATCATGTATGCATGAAACCATTATACATTAACTGCATTTAATAAGTAAGCATTAGCCAGTGAGATGAAAAAGATCATCCCGACACTGTGATACTCACTGTTTCACTAACAATAAACTGAAAGATGACACTTAGATAGCGCTCACATTTCTAACTCAGTACTTGGAATATGGAACATTTAAAAAATAGTTGACTAAAAGAAATGAATAAAATATAGTCCACTTGTGTTGTGAGAGTCAGAAAACTCATCGGATTCCAATTGTGAAAGCCAAAGAGAGGCTTGAGGTTTTCACTTTAATACATTGGAGGTTCCTATTCTTTCAGAAATCCAGAACAAACCCAATTTTTAAATTACTTCCTCCAAGGCAATAAGAAAGTCATGATGACCCTTACACTGCATGAAATAGTGTTTGTGCTCGTTGCTGACTCATCTTGAGTAGTGGAGGTGATTTTCTGTGGAGGAGAAGTATTCAAGAGAGAAGAAAGGAATGAAAGTGGACAGAAAGGCAAAGATTCCTATTAGCACAAAATATGGGGGTGATCTTTATCACTGGGGGTCTTATGCTTCATAAACCCCAAGACTTCAATCACTGTGAAAAAGGCAATACGATTTGAATTAGCACCAGATTTTAAAAGACATCCACTGCGTTCATTAACAAAGCTTATTTGTAAATAACTGTGCCCATTATTCACTAAGGAAGGAATAAAATGAAAAATGAATAAAATGGAAAGACAGGATATAGAATAGGAAAAATGTTACAATACATATATCTACCAAAAGATTTGTCTCCAGATAAAGAACTTTTCAAACTAAATAATGAAAAGACAAATAAGCTAATTTAAAAATTGGCAAGATAACTGAATATATCACCAAAAAGTTATAAGGCTGGCCAATAAACACGTGAAAAGATGTCCAAACCCATTAGTCATCAGGAAAATATAAATTATATTCCACAATGAAATATCACTGTGCACCCATTGGAATGGTTAAAATTAGAAAGGAAGTAGTCACTCCTGTTCTCAAACACTGCCCATGGGGATGTAAAATGGCATGATAATTTTGGAAGAGGCAATTTCTAAAGTTAATCAACTATTACTTTATAACCCAACAATTCCATTCTTGGGTATTTTGTTTACCATAAATGAAAATGTGTGTCTACACACAAATTTTAGCATAAATATTTATGGCAGCTTTATTCTAATAGTCCAAAACTAGAAATAACCCAAATGTCCACTGTGAGATAAATGAATTTATGAAGTATGATAAGTTCATACAGTAAAATTAAAGACAGTATTTAAAATGAGTGAACTATTCATATATAGAATAACATGAATAAATCTCATAAACCTTATGCTGATCAAAAGAAAACCATAGATGCAGAAGAATTTACATTAATGGTGTCTGAAAAGAGAAATTTTATAACAGAAAGCAGATCAGTGGTTTTCTGGCACTGGAGTGGGGGAAGATGACAATACAAATGGGAAGTGAGTGGACTGTTTGTAATGATGAAAGTGTTTTGTATCTTGACTATGGAGATGATTACACAGATGTATATGTTTGGCAAAATTGTGTACTAAGATAGGTGCATTTTATTATCAGAGCTCCAATAAGATTGACTCCAAAACTAGCATCATGCAAGGGCACATATAAATATACTAAAAGAACTGAACGAATATAGCATTCTTAGTCAAAGTATTTGTATAGTATACAATTTGAATTAAAATATTTTATTGCAATGGAATATAGAGAACTATAATGAGATTGGAGTACATAAATCGAGAGACATGCTACCTGTTTCTTCTCTTAACAGTCATACTGTGGTATGTCTCAAAGAACATGAAACACAGTGCACCTAAATCTTTGGAGAACATTTACATATGTATGTCTTTTATCTTCCAATAGAGAATGTATACTCCTAAAAACAAAAACTGTTGTCATTTTTATTTAAATTCATGGAAGAGAAGCATTGCTTTGTTGATCAAAGTGGGCAGGGTAAGAAAGTCAAATGCAAAAACCCTAGCCAAGAAGTAGGTCTCAACCAGGAGAAGATGGGAAAAATGCCTTGCATTACAAATTTTCACTAAAGAGATGTCGTGACAGGATGAATTAGTCTCCTAAGGACTCCAAATTCATTGAATCACACTGTGCACTCTGTGGACACAAATCCCAATCCTGGCCCAACTACTCCTTTTCTTTTCCTTCAAATACATCTTGGATGTAAATTAACTCTACGGAAGACACTGAGACTCCACTTAGATACTGGCTACTCCAAGAGAGAGACCATGACTTAGACCTTTTATCTTGAGTTCTTAGCATTGTAATGGACACATAGGAGGCTCGATACATTCTGTGGAGTGGTCAGGTCTTTCTTATTTCATCCCCCAAATTTTACCTCTCTACTTTTCTTTAACTTACCAAAATAAATTTGTGAAAAACAGAAGTGATATTTATATACCGTAAGTTCTTAGCTTTAGAAAAATCATAGTTGTGGTTGCATCTGCTTTAAACCTACTTATTTATGTAGGCTTTTCTCTGAGCAATGCAGAAAACTTACTTAAAATGCAATTGAAAATATGGAGCGAAGAATGAATACTTTAAAATACAGTAATCATTTTATGGAGTTGGGGATTTAGCTCAGTGGTAGAGTGCTTGCCTAGCACACGTAAGACCCTGAGTTCGATCCTCAGCCTTGACAAAAAAATAAAAATAAAAAAAATATAGTAATCATTTTAAATGTAACAGGATTAAAGGTCATTTAAATGACTCAACCATAAAAACATAAAAGACAGAATTCTTACTTTAGCCATTCCTTAGTTTTGTTAGCAGAACTTTAACAGTGACTTACACACACCTCATAGTGATTTATACAAGACCATACATCAACTCATAAATGAATTCTTATGTAAAATCCCCTAATTCTAAATATAAGAAAATAAACTGGTCTTAACTAAAATTTTTAGGTTACAAATGATATACAACAATATTATTTTTGGTTACATATCTTGCACATGGTTATTTTTATGTGAAGAAAGAAAAGTGCAGGGACAGGAATAAAATAGCAAAATGATGGGCAATTTAAATGTAGCCACTGCAAATAGGATTAATTAGCTTTCTCATTTAGGCTTCTCTTGGTCATATTGCTGTTGTAAGATCCTGCCATGTGATTTCAGAAGTAGTAACCCAGTAGTAATGCCATAACGATAATAGCTACTTTCCCTCTCCTTTATTCAGAAAGTGCTTTAAGAAATGGAGCATGAATTTAAAATTCAGTCACAGTTATCTACACCTCAGCATCATCACAAAATCATAGATTTGACAGATTTGTACAAGGTTCCCTGTTTGAGGATTTGGAAAGAGAATGCTGCATTTCTCCCTGAATTGAAAATGCCAGAAATTTCTCCAGCAACTTGAGCAAATTATATTTGGATGGGAGAACTCAGACCAAAGAGAAATCCTGCTGTGGGCAAGGTTAAAATACAATAGACATTGAAAATTCAGTATGTAATGTAAACTTTTATGTATAGTACTTACTTCAACAGCTTGTATACTCAGTTGGAATCTGGGGACATGAGCATGGCACCAGTGCAAAGGTAGCGTGCAGATTCTCCCGTGCTTCCTAGTCTATAAAAATGTAAGTTACACATGTGATCTGCGTAAGATAAAAACTATACAGAAATTTGAGGTGGAGCGTAGCTTATTTATTTAGGATCTCTCCTGATTTTTAATGTAGGCATTCAGTGCTGTAAATTTTACCCTTGAGTATACTTTCATGCTGTCCCAGGGGTTTTGATATGTTGTGTCTTCATTCTCATTCACTTCCAAAAATTTCTTCATTTCTGCTCTCATGTCTTCCTGGATCCATTCTTCATTTGATAGAGTATTATTCAATCTCCATGTATATATGTATTTTCTGTTTTAATTTTTTGCTGTTAATTGCTAGAATCATGATGTCATGATCTGATAGGATAGATGGGATAATATCAACTTTTTTATATTTGCTGAGTTTTTCTTTGTGAACTAAAATATGTTCTATTTTGGAGAAGGATCCATGGGCTGCTGAGAAGAAGGTAAAGTCAGCCAGTTTGGGGTGGAATATTCTGTGGATATGTGTTACATCTATTTGATTTATGAAGTTGTTTAGGCTGGAGATACCTTTATTGTTTATTTTCTTTGGTGATCTCATGGTGAGAGAGGAGTATTAAAGTCTCTCAGTATTATTGTGTTGGGGTCCATAAGTGGTTTTATGTCATGGATTATTTTTTCACATACTTGAGCAATGTTGGTGTTTGGAGCATAAATAATGGTTATATCTTCCTGATGTATTGTTCCCTTTGGGAATCAAACATGCAAATCATAAAACCAAAAAGAAAACTGAAGAGAGAGAAAACATTAAACAAATTGTTTTGCAAAAACAAATAAACAAACAAAAACAACTATACAGAAATATAACAAAAGTGTAAATACTAGTTACCTTGGGGAATGAGGACTACAATTTTTAAACCTCTGTATAGTTTGAAATTTGCAAAAATAGAGGAGGCATATAAATTCATAAACAGAAAAAGAAAGCATATTTTTAAAGAGGGAGGGACAGTGAGAGAGAAAAACAATTTTTTATTTAGTTTTTCATGTGGCTTTCGTTGTTCTGTGTACGTGGTGCTGGGGTTTGAACTTGCGTACTCGTGCTTGCTGGGCAAGCGCGTAACCGCCGAGCCACCGCTTCAGCCCCCAAAATAAGCATTTAAACAAAACAAAGTAATATGTTCATACAAGCAGACTGACTACTTGAAGATAAAAGCAAAATTATAAAAATTGAATTAAGAAGGTTATGTGTGTGTGTGTGCATGCACATGTACTTGAATCTGTAATATCTTAGGGAAATGAACTTTAAGCTATTTTGAACCGTGAACATTTTTATTCAGATAAAATGTTATGCTGATTTCTAGCACACAAAACACGCAGGAAAGGAGCTGCTCAATGACATTGTTTACAGAGCACACTTCCAGATGACAGGAGACCTTGGTAAATCTGCTATTAGATTTGGGTCAGGCCTAATTGCAGGTGCGTTTGTGTTCAGGAGTTTTTTTCATAATGGAGGCTTAAGTCCCTACATGCATCCTTGACCCAGGCAGGCATCAGGTGGTAGGGGAGTTCCAAAGCAAGCAATTTGGGAAGGATCTTAAACTTCTCACTATCCCATTCTGCATCACGAAGACCAAACAGCCAATGAAAATAAGCTGGCCAGGCAGCCAGGTAATCTGTGTTTATGGGGGACCCACCATGCAGACAATGTTATGTTAGGTGGCAAGGTTTCACTCATGCGGGTTTCTGTCTTTATGAAATCACAGCCTGGTTCACAATTCATGGTCACAGAGGATGACTGTCCACTGCATGCACCCAGGTTCTGTTCAGGGGCCTTACTGCTTCTACCTTGCCCGATCACAGCAATAAAATGCATGAACTAGAACACATATGATTATTACAAATGTGATTTAAATATGTTCTGTAGATTATTTTGTGTTGGAAATGTCAGGAATGAAGCCTCCAGGAAGATGCAGAGTACAGGAAAGGACTCAGCTGCTTAGACCATGCATGTGCCTTGCCAGTTTATAGTTGCGCGTTTTTGTATACACCTACACACACGCTATTGGACATCTTGTGTGGGCTGGAGAGGTGGCTCAGTGGTAGAGTGCTTGCTGGCATGCGCGAGGACCTGGATTCCGTTCCAGCATCACATACGCAACTAAATGGAGAAAAAACAAACACCAGATGAAAAAATTAAAAAAATTGACTCTCTTTCTCCCTCACACACAATCTTTCTCTCTCTCTCTTTAAAAAAGTACAAAAATAAACAAGTAGGTACATGTGATTTCGTACACAATACAGTGGTTAAAAATTTGGACTCTGAATCTAAACTTACTGAGTTCAAACCTTGCCCTCTGTCTATCACTAGTCTTATCACTTTGGACAAGTGAGTCTACTTTTCTGTCTCAGTTACTTCCTCTATAAATTGGAGATGAAAACATAACTACATTATAAGGATTTAAAATATATTATAAAAAATATCTTAGAATAGCGCTAGGCTCATAGCAATCACTCAATAAATGTTATCTATTGGCATTTTATCATTCATTGTACTACACTTATTTTCAAGAAGGAACTGTACAAAATCTTAGCAGGGAAAAGGGTCTGCAATGGGCTTGAGGAGTTTTTTTCCATTCTTTATAGTCTTCTACCATTGGGCTTTCTGACCTTTCCTATGGATTACTTTTTATTTTTATGATGATAGGGGTTATTGAACCGGAAGATTTTTATTTCTTTTTATTTTCTGAAGTTTATTTAAAAACATACAATCCTGGATGGATGGATAGATGGATAGATAGGTAGAAAGGTAGATGATGAATAAATACAGGATTTATTAAAGGAAGAGGAAATGAATCTCCAACTGTGCTCAAAGATCTTCCTTCATTCACATGGTGTTTCATTTTTCACTCCTAAATTTTAACCCCTAGTATACATCATGTGGTGAGACACCCTTCCTCCTGCCTTTTCCTTTTGTGCTAATTACATCATGATCCCTGACCTCATTCATTTCGGTTCATCTTCCATTTCTTCTGGAGTATGGCACATATATGCACACTCCCAAACACTTGTTCTAAAGGGGAAGTTACAAAATTGAAAGATTCATTACTCCTTTAGAAGAATGTCACAGGTGTCACTTGGGAGGTTCTCTGTTTAGGCAGACACTCTGGCCTCAGGAAGTTGAGTTTTTTGAAGGAGATTGCTAAGGAAACACACAAGTACAAGCCCATGTTAATAGCCTCCATGAAGTGGGCAAGCTGGGAGTCCTAGGGGGACACAGGTGGTGTCTGGAAGAGGGCTTAGGAATCGAGCTGTAAGTTGATCTTCCCTGCTATTCACAGGGACTATGCTCTATCAATTGAACTCTATAGTTAGATAGCTGCTGGTAGGGCTGGAGAGGTGGCTCAGTGGTAGAGTGCTTGCCTGGTATGTGTAAGGACTTAGGTTCAAACCCCACACCATATGTACAACTAAGTGTCAGAAAAACAAAAACCAGATGAAAATATAAATAAAACTGTTTCCTTCTCTCTCTCTCTCTCTCTCCCTCTCTCTCATTCTCTCTCTTTAAAGAGAAATATCTGCCTATTACCCAGGCTTAGGTGGATGTACTGGAGAATGTATTTTTTTCATGCAAGCACTGATTCTTATTAAAAGGTGGAGCAGCCTGTCCTCTGCCTGTTTCTCCTCCCCCTTATCACTGGGGTGCACAGTACTTTCAGCTGCCACTGCTTCTTTCTTTGAAGCCTTTCTCTGGTGTTTGGGCTCACTTTGTCACCCAGTTTTCAGGCAAACAATGTGAGGGAATTATCATTCCCTAGAAGTAGCTCCCAATCAATAATGATAGGAGCTGGACTATAAATACCCAGCTCCTTTGCCCATTGGCTGGTATGGCTCTGAGATGTATACTTCCCCAGAAACAGGGTCCAGTTGCTCACAATGTTAGCTTCTTCCCCTTCCTTTTTCTTTCTCACTTTCCCAAGTCTCCTAACAGTGCTTTGTTTACCTTCCAAATAACCCTCTTGCACCAAAGCCTTGCCCTAGCATCTGTTTCTAAAGGGACCCAAATTAAGATTCATGGACAAAGTCCATTTGCAAACTAACCAACCAATCAATAAACAAAAGATCATTTTTGATATCCATACACATGTCCTACTCTTGGTCAGATACTCTCCCTTCTGCCTCCACATGTGGCTGGATCACAGCCTCAGCATCCCTCTCTCCTCCAATCATGTGGTTTTGAAGACATGGATTGTGTCTTTTACCTTTGCATCTCCAAAACCTCAGGAAATGCTTGCTAAATGAACTTCTGGTAGGCTTTGCGATCTTCCTTCAGGGAGAATGTCCCTGAAGTGCCATATGTTTTACCACTGCGTGGCAAGAAGGACAAGGTCACTGAGAATGGGAAATGATGTCCTCGAAGAGAGGGAAAGAAACCATGGTAACTTAGCCACAGTAGCATTTAGCCCCCACCCTTGGGTAAAGCACATGTGTTACCATGCTTCAACTTCTGTCTAAAGTGGGATTAAGTAGCACTTGCTGTGATTCAGTTTGGGAAAAGTGCTTTGAAAGTTCTGAACGACTCTATATGATTAAAATAGTAGCCACTGTTCCATCATTTAAATAATCTCATTGGCAGAGATCATGCATTAATCATCACAGCAGAGTATTTTTATATTCTCTGAACATCTTTCATCTGAGAATATCACTATGGTTTATAAACATTAACTCAACATATTCCTCATGACAACATCCAGATTGGTCCTTTACATGAATGAATAAACTGAGGTCTGGAATGGTTAAACAGCTTGTCCCAAAACATCCAGAGCTGAGGACTAGGGACAGGTTACCACCACCCGAATAAGTAATCAAAAGAGAGCCCTGTATAAATATTTAGGTAGATGGAACAAATAGATCAGATAGACCTTAAGGGAAAAAGCATTCTCTCTTCCTTTCCCTGCTCCTCAGAAACCATCTGGGGCTCCTGATGGGGCCTCCAGAAAAACCTCCTGCAACTAAGAGCTCTTCTGAATTATGAGATCCCCTACAAAATACTTCATGGTTGTTTTGTGCTCAGCAGCAACTCTGTGCATCCCAAAGAGCCCATTCAAGTGACCCTATATATTTTATGCTCCTGACAATAAAAATAACTGTACCTTCCAGTCAGATACCAAGGAGAAGCTGCTGCATCTCTGTGGAAGACAAGCAGGCGTGACACACATTAAAATGGCCTCCGTTTCCGTGAAACAGGAAGCCTCTGCTTCAGCATCTGCTGCACAAACAGGGAGCTGCCTGGCAGTCCCCACCTGATGTGCCCTGGAATTGGCTGTGGCCAGTGGTCTTGATATAGAATTTTTCTAACCTTGAAAACATCAAAGGAGTCATTTGATGGTGACTCTTTTATACCAGTGCAGAGTAGAAGAGAATTGTTTTGGTACAGAGAGACCTCCCAGCAAAACTAGTCACTAAATCAAGAGGCTCCCAAGGAGCTCAAAGAATCAACCCTCACCTCTATCTCTGTCCCTGCCTCACCACCCATTCTGAGAAGCCATTAGGGGCTCAGCACAGCTTTCCCGCCAAAGAGTACTGCTTCCCCATCTTTGTTAAGTTCCTTGTAAAGAACTTAACATCATGGGGCCCCCTGTCTCCTCTCACATTCAGAAATTTACAGGCACACCAGATTAATAGTTGGCCTCATGGGACATGCTGGAGAACAGTCCCATAAGCCCAGCAACATGGTGTTGATCTCATTCCTTTCCTCTAAATGTGGAAGAAAGTTCTTTATAGTGTCTGAAAGCACATAGTTTGGTGTTAGACTCCTTAGACTTAAATCATGGTGGTGATTCTTACTAACTTTTTGGCTTTGGGCAGGTTGTGTAACTTCTCAGTGCCTTGGTTTACACATCTTATAAAAGGAGAATAATAATAAAGATAACACCCACTACCTTTCAGGATTGTTAGGATGGTTAAGTGAGTTAGTACTTGTCAATGCATGTAAAGTGACTGCCATTCAGCAAGCATGACACAAGTGTTTGCTAATTACAAATAAACATGCCCACACATACACATACATATAACTCTGTTATTTCATATACAGAAAGACACAGGAAGGAGAGAGTCTACTATCGTCTGAACATTTTTCTGGGCTATTTGTAATCGATGTACTCATTGTATACCTCCTAGCAATCATCTCCCCTTAATGGATCAGGAAAAAGACCAGAATTGCTCCGCAAGCAAGTAGTTTGGGGGTTTTGTTCCCTCAGACCATCAGAGACCACTCACCCTGAGAGGCATGTCTTAAACCTTTCACCTGGGAAAGGCACCTGGCAGCTACATCTCATCTATAAGAACCTGCACAACAATTTATACCGTTCCTCCAGTTAAAGTGCAGTTCTTCTGTGACTGGAAGAAATGCCAGACTGCAAGGATCAAAGACACATCTCAATTCTCACCCTCCCCCCAGCTTTGTGACAAGGTGGCCTGGATGTGCCACCTGTCTATAGACAATGATGCCTGAAGCATTGTGCGGGAACCAACTCCCACCAGCTCCCAAGAGCCAACCTAAATTTTAAGGAAGTTTTTGAGGACATAGTTAAACATAGTCACTATTAAAAGTTAAAATAACATAAAATTAAATTATATTCTAAAGGAAGGTAATAAATTTGACTCACTGCATTTTTCTTTCTTTTTTTTTTTTTTTTTTTTGTACTGGGTATTGAACCATTGAACCCAGTGCTTCTTCACATATGCGAAGCATACACTCACTGTACAATTGAGCTATACCCCTCAGCTCTTCAACTTATTACTTCTTAATTATTTTACTACATATTACTATTATCTATACTCTTAAGATTACTTAATCTATCAAATCTGTATAATAAACACATTCCAAGTGGAGCATCCCTCATCTGAAAATCTTAAATACAAAAGACTCCAAAATCCAAAATTTTTGAGTGTCTATACCCCAAGTGGCAAATTCCATACCATGATACTTTGTTTCATGCACAAGATTATCAAAAACATTGTATAAAATTACATTCAGGTTATAAGATACATAAGAAACAAACAGATTCATTGTTTAGGTTTGCATCCTATTTCCAAGATACTTCATTATGTACATGCAAATATTCCAAAATTAAAATAAATCTAAAATCTGAAACACTTCTGGTCCCAAGTGTTTTGGAAAAGGGCTGCTCAACCATGGTATGATGATGGGTACTGTATCTCTCTTCTCAGCCCCACTTTCAGTGGTGTCATATAAGCTTGAAATGGGTCATGGTGGGTGTGTTCACACCACAGGAACTGGCAAATGTCACACGGCAGGCTCCTGTCTATTGTCCTGTTGATTATACAGATTTAAGAAAGTATTGAGAAGATGTGGATACTGTGGATTAAATCTGAAAGTGTGCTGCTTCTACTTTGAGGCATTAATTAGAAAAGGAATGATAGTAGACACTACCCTAACAAAGTGATCAAGGTCAATAATACCATTGATAAGACCTGCTAACCTCATGTGCCCTCTGACATTATGCGCTTAGAAGGGCATAATCCTTCTGCAGTATTCTTTTGTGAAAAACATAATCTTAACATAATCACAAGAAAATGTCAAACAATCCAAAACTGAGAGATAGTCTACAAAATAACTGGTCATTCTTTTCAAAAGTATCAAGGTCATGAAAGATGTGTTGTCACAGTGGTGAGGAAATATAACAACTAAGTGTAAAGTAGAACCCTGGACATCTAAATAATATCTGCAATTTGGTGAATAGCATTGTGCCACTGTTAATTTCTTAGTTTTGATAATTAAAACTTAACTGGGTATATTAGTCAATCATCCATTACTATAAAAAAATACTGGGAATAATCAGCTTATAGAGAGAAAAGGTTTGTTTTTGGATCAGAGTTTCAGAAGTTCCAGTCCAAGGTAGGTGGACCATTGCTTTTAGACCTCTTGTGGGGGTGCTGGATGGTAAAAGCAGGGAGCAAGGGCAGAGCAAGGGCAAAGCAAGCCCTGGAAGCAAAAGAGAAAGAGGAAGAGACTGAGGTCCCACAGTTCCCTTGAAGAGCATTCCCACAATGACCTGAGGTCCTCCAACCGGGACCCACCTCCTAAAGCTACCACCATCTTCCAGTGATGCCACCAGGGACCAAGCCTTAACACATAGGCCTTTGGGGGACATTCAGGATCCAAACTATAGCACTGTGTCTAACATATTCAAAAAGAAAAAGTGAAAAAGAAAGATGTACTGGTTCCACAGCCACTATATAATGAATAGCCCAAAATAATCCAGGAAACATTCTTCCAGTATTCAACACTATTGAATCCAGCAACGAATCTTTTCCTGTAGTTATTGAACAAATGAAGTTCTGACATGGTCTTTGTTGTTTTGCTTTGGCTTTACTCAGTAACACAAATAAAAATAAAAATGTTCCTAACAGAAATAGATTCACTTATCAGTTGTAACCATAGGCTGAATATGGGTGTAAGTCATGTCAAATGGGCAAAAATCAACAAATGTTCTGAGTATTCATTAGTTCAGCTGTCAAACATTTACTAGCACAGCAATAAGTATCTGTCCAAATCACTCATCTTTTAGGGCTTTTTTCAAGAAGTTATTAAATGCATTCATTCAGAATTGCATCCACGGTTTACATTGGAGAGACTTTGGGGATAGAAATTTTATTATCACCTCTAATTTATCATTTTTATAACTATACATTTTCATACTCTGGTTTGATGTATCTTGTGATTTTGTGGAAAATGACATTCCTTCGGATTGAGGAAAGTGAATCAAATGCCTTCCCACCCCAGCCTCCATGGCTCCTCACTGAGCACCAGTTGCAGTCTTAGCAGTCATTGCTGTGAGCTCCATTGAGACCCTGAGCCAATTTTCCAACCAGGTGGAAGTGTTGACATATACCATGATTTATATTAATAAAAATTTTGTTTTATATGTTTATTTCATAAAAGGTTTCATCCATAGATGTCCTTCCTATATAAATAACCACCCACATTGACCCCAACTCCTTAGGACAGGACTTGTATTTTGTTTGGTGAACATTTTCAGAATCGCTTTTCCCATTTTTGGATTACATTCCGCTCTTTGGCTAGGTTCTTGCAGGTGTCCTCAGTCTGACCCAAAATACTCTTCCAGATCCAGGAGCTACCACTTGCATGCCCGCTCCCTTTGCTATGGCTGGTCTGCAGGATTCACAGTTGCCTGGAGCCACTTCCTGCCTTCTACGTCTGGCCATCATTCCACTCCTGTCTGGAATAACTTCTCCCTTCTCCTCTGCCCCGATGAACCCTGCCACTTTCACAAGCATGATGCCAGTTCTTTCTCCTTCCTTTATGAAGTTCTTCATGAAGACGTCTTCAACCTTCCTTCTTGCAATTCCTGTGTAACTTCTTGGGGGTACCATTCATTTGGCGATTATATGATATACTGGAATATTGGATTTTGTGTGTGTGTGTGTGTGTGTGTGTGTGGTGTTATATGTTATCTCTACCATGATTTAAGCCCCTAACAATGGGGAGTACTTCCTATGCTTTTATAGCTCATACTAGAAACAGTATAGATTCAATGAATATTTTTGACTGCTTTTGAGAAACAAATGAACAGATGACACAATTGAAGTTTTAGAATTTATGACTTTCTTCAACATTAACCTTTCCACAAATTATTTGTCTCTAGGAATTTTTTACTTCTGAGTCTTTCAGACAGAAGAATCAATATTGTTACAGTGCATATCAATATTGTTACAGGACCTGTCATCCTGTGGTTTCAGTGCTTAAAAAAAATTAAACTTCTTATCAGTGATAGCAGTGAGAAGACAGAGCTCATTCCTAGGTTATCCTAAAACTCACTCACTCTCATTTTGTAAATCCTTGTGAATCCAGTGCCTAGGACTGCCTGGTCTTATTAAAATTTCTGTAAATGGTATAAATGACATCTAGCCCTTTGAGAACCATAACATTGCCATGAGGTAGCTCTGAAGAATGCTTCCCTAGTAGTTAGGACATTATTAGATCCTACAAACAACAACCCTGCCTGCCTCCTCTGTATCTTCCAAATGCTGTTGTTACATACATTTTGTAGCACTCTTGATTTTAACTGAGTGTAACCCATGACAAGGAGAGCACCATTCAGAGGAACTGCAGTGCCACATGAACGGAGTCAAGACTTACATAAGTTTTTGCAATTCTTGGGAAGATCTGAAGTTCTTTCTGATAAAGGGCAGGTTGATGGTAGAGAACTGTCCTGTTTAAGGGCTTTTGGCAATTTCTTAATGTGGTTTGATTTATAGAATAAATAAGCCTTTAAAAAAAAAGCTGAATAAATACAGGTTCCATATTATGCTTCTGTAATTGTCCTGAATAGCATAAATTATTTTCCTAAGGCTATTAACTCAAAGTCTGAGTAACACATTGGTATTTTTATGGGTGCCTAATACATGGGGAATATGGCTTCCCTCTGTTCTGTGCAATGCCTGACCTACTACCAAGTCTCATCCATTTAGAAACTTAGAAATAATCATCTTTAGACATCTTCTACCTGGTTCATCATACTTACTAATTCCTTCATTTAAAAAATCCTCTTGAACTCTATACTAATAGATGCCCTAGGCTCAAGATGGCATGACCAGGTCCTCTGATTACCTGCCCTTTCCTAGGGTGCCACCCATCTCCACCACCTCCTCTTCTCCACCCTCAGAGGGCATCTCTGGGTCTTGGCTGAAGTCCTGCCTAGTGAATTTTTGTCACGGTATACTGACATAGCTCCCCTCCATTGCAATTCTCCTTGTGGGTTTCTTTCCTCAATGTGGATCCCTTTATCTCTATCATAGTGGCACGAACAGGAGGAAAGTATTATGGGGCACAGCAGAATTACAGCTCCTGGGCAGGTAGGGAAAGAACCTAATTTGCAGCTTTGGGTTGACTGGTTGTTGTGCCTGGGTGATGCAACTCTGCCAGCTCCTTGCACAAGTGATGAGGTGGGTCTGTGGAGGGCGGGGGCGCACCCTGTCCCTGTTCCTGTCTACCTGTAGGGACTTGTTCATACAGGTTGAACGGCTACAGATCTCAGTTCATTCCAAAGGCCACTCACTGGCTATGTTTTCTGAGCCAGCATGCTTGAAGCAGCTCCTCCACATATGTGGTTATTACCCACGGGACATCAGTACCTAAGCAAGCAAGGATTTTCTCACTCTGCCTATGTTAGTGTGAGATTTAGTCACCAGGACTCAAAGCTTAGTCACTGCAGCGCTACGTGATTGGAAAGTGAGTTGTTTCTTGTGATGGTTGAATTTTTATTGGAAAAGGGTGTAGACGCTGGCTACTGGGAGTTCCTTCTCTGGGGTATGATTTGGGAGTCTTGCCTTTTAAAATCCTTCCACCTTTTCTATTCTGAAAACTCATAGATTCTATGTAAATATCACTGTCTGTTCCCCTTACCTAGATGACAGTCATTGTATCCAGCATTTCCTTCTCCAATGTTCTACTTAAAGGGATTGTCAGTGTGGCTATCCTTCCTCTAAAACTGGGGATTAAAATTCCCAGGCCTCCAGAACGGGTGAATAATTGCTTTGTCATGAGAAAAATCAATATCAGCTACCACAGGAAGTGGGGCAGGGAGCCACTGGACAAAGGCCTGCTCTGAGAGCAAGGTCATTTGTGTAACCCAAAAGGTTCTGCTTTCCTGTCTGCTTCACACAAAGCTGCTGAGCTGAGCAGAGGAAGAAGAGCCCAGATAAGACTAAAAGCAAGTGCCAGGTACCTTCGGTGAGAGCCCCCGGCCCCTGGAACAGCCACTCAGCTGCGTGGAGTACTGCTGATTAGGGTGATCCTAGGAAAAAACAAGATCCCACTTCAGTGGGCTGCTCACCCTTAGGTAGGGGAAGCCCATCCCTTACCCACCAGAAACGTACTGCTCGGTGCTTATTGGAATCTTCTGGATACTTTCTTTCCCAGGGATGGGGGAGCTGGAAAAAATAAAGGATTTTTTTTATCCTTTTCAGTTATTTTTTGATAGAGATCAGGGAAACTTAATACCTCCACAGGGTGCAGGATTTGAATTGGTCCCATATGTGCCAAAACTTTTTTTTTAAGTAACAGCTTATGGAAATATAATTTACATACATTAACTTCATCCCTTTCAAGTGTACAATGCAGAGTTTTAGTCTATTCAGAGTTATGTGCAACTATCACTGCCAATTTGGGCACCCTTTCATCACCTCAAAGACAAACCCTGAAATGTTTCATCATCATGACCCTACCTGCCCCGACCCCATCCCCAAGCAACCATGAATCTGCTTTCTCTCTCTTTAAAATTTGCCTATTCTGGCAAATGTGGTCTTTTGTGACCAGCTTCTTTTAGGGTTTCTTTCAAGAATCATACATGCTGGAGAATGAACCAGTACTTCATTCCTCTGTTATGGCTAAATGATATGCCACTCTATGGCTAAGTCACATTGTGTTTATCCACTCACCAAGTGATAGACATTTGGGTTGTTTCCATTGTTGGGCAATTAAAGTTGCTCTGAACATTGGTGTACACATCTTTGTGAAGACATATGTTCTCAGTTAGCTGGGAATGAAATCGCTGGGTTATATAGGAACTCTGTTTTGCTTTTTGACCAACCGTCAAAACTTTTTTCAAAGTAGCTGCACCACTTAACAATCTCACTAGCAAATTACCAAGGTTCCGATTTCTCCACATCCTGACAACACTTATTACTGTCTGCTTTTTAATTTAAGCAATCCGGGTGGATGTGAAATGGGTATCTCATTGTAGTTTAGATTTGCATTTCTTTTGTGATTAACCATATTGAGCATCTTATCATGTGCTCTTTGGCCATTTATATCTCTCACTTGAAGAACTATCTATTCAAATCCTTTGTCCATATTTTTCAAAGTGTTTGGAAAATATTTTACTTTCTAATTTTTATCATTCATAAACTGGCCTAGAAATTTTAGGGAAAACATTTTGCATAGTATAATGATGTAGATAATGTAATTTCTTATATATTTTAAAATAAACATTGTTTTAGAGTAGCTTTAGGTTCATGGCAAAACTGAGCAGACAGGAAAGAGTTCTCATATACCTACACGTAGGTACAGCCTCCTCCACCACCAGCATCCCCTGACAGAGTACTTTTGTTACAATCAATGAACCTTCGTTTGACATATTATTATCAAAGTTCATAGTTTATATAGGGTTTACAAGTGTATAATGACATGTATCTACCATCAAAGAGTCATACAGAGTAGTTTCACTGCCCTAAAAATCCTCTATGCTCCACCTACAAATCCCTCCCTTCAGCCCTGATCTTTCTCCATGGTTTTTCCTTTTCCACAATGTCATATTTTTGAAATCATGTATTATAGAACCTTTTCAAATTGGGTTCTTTCACTTAGTAAAATGCATTTAAACTTCCTCCATGTCTTTCCTGGCTGGAAAGCTTATTTCTTTTTCATGTTGAATAACATTCCTTTGTATGTATATACCACTGTTTATTTACTCACCTCCTGAGGGTAACTGCTGCTTCAAAGTTTGGGCAATTATGAATAAAACTGCTATAAACATGTAGGTTTTTATGTAGACACAGTTTCAATTCATTTGAGTAAATACCAAGCAGTGTGATTGTTGTGTTGTCTGATAGAATATGGTTTGTTTTATAAGCCACTGTCAAACTGTCTTCCAAAGAAGCTGAACCATTTTGCATGTTCACCAGCAATGAATGAAGGTTCCTGTTGTTCCACAATCTTGCCAGCCTTTGATGTCACATTTTGGATTTTGACCTTTCCAAGTCTATGGTGGTGTCTTATTGTTATTTTAATTTACAGTTCCCTAGTAATCTGATATGCTCATTTGCCATCTGTATATCTTCTTTGGTGGGGTGTCTGTTCAGGTCTTGTGATCATTTTTCAAATTGGACTGTTCACTTTTTATTGTTGAGTTTTAAGGATTCCTTATGTGTTTTGGATAGCAGTGTTTTTCTTCAAATATGTCTGTTGTAAATATTTCCTTCCAATTCATGGCTTTTCTTTTCTTCCCATTCCTTGACAGTGTGATTCACAGAGTAGGAGTTTTCATTTTCATGAAATCCAGTTTATCAGTTATTTCTTTCTTGGTTCATGCCTTTGATGTTGTTAAAAAGTCATTGCCACACTCACTCAACCTCATCTGGATTTGCTATGTTATCTTCCAGAAGTTAGTTTCTTTTTATTTTCCTCTCTCTGTCTCTCTCTCTCTTTTTTTTTGCCTTTTACATTTAGATCAGTGATCCATTCTGAGTTAACTTTTGTGAAGGGTGTAGGGTCTGTGTCTAAGTTCATTTTTTGCTTATGAACTTTGAACATTTTCTTATGGTATTGTTGAGTTTTATTGTTGAACTAAAAGAATAGCTAATCTAGATGAAGTCTCTCAGCTGACATAGGCTTTGAGAACATTTATCAGAATCTGTGGTTTGTCTTTTTACTATTTTGATGGTATACTTCAAAGCACAGAAGTTTTAATTTTGATGAAGTCCAATTTGTCTATATTTTTCATTTTTGTCACTTGTGAATTTGGCATTGGATCTGAGAAACTATTATTTAGTCATGATCAAGAAGATTTATTCTTATGTTTTCTTCTAAGTACTTTATAATTTTGCTCTTACATTTAAGCCAATGATGTATATTCTGAGCTAGCTTGTGTATAGAGTATGAAGTATGGGTCCAACTTCAATCTTTTGCATGTGGATACTTACCTTTCCTACAACAATTTATTAAAAGGACTATACTTTTCCTTTAATTCACTTGGCACCCTTATCAAAAATCAATTAACTAAGGCAAAAATGAGTATTTCTGGATTCTCAATGCTATTCCCTTGATCTGTATTTCTATGCTCATACCAATACTATACTGTCTTGATGATTAGCTTTGTAGTAAGTTCTGAAATAGAGAGTTCTCTGCTTTGTTTTTCATTTTTAAGGTTGTTTTGGCAAGTCTTTGTCCTTTGAATTTTCACATGAATTTAGGATCAGCTTGTCCATTTCTGTGAAGAAATAATCTGGGATATTAATAGGGATTATGTTGAATCTAAAGTTTGGGGAGTATTGCCATCTTAATGTTAAGTCTTCTTAATGAACACTGGATGCTTTCCCATTTATTTAAGTCTTCTTTCATTTTTTTCCCTCCATGTATATAATTTTCAATTGGCAGATCTTTCATTTCTTTTGTTAAATTTATTCCTAAATATCTTATTCTTTTTGATGCTGTTGTAAATGAAATTGCTTTCTTAATTTCATTTTCGGATGGTTCATTGCCAGAGCATAGAAATATCATTAGCTTTTATATTTGATCTTGTATCCTGCAACCTGCCCGAACTCATGTATTAGTCTAATAACACATACACGCACTCTCTCCCTTTGTCTCCCTCTCTCTGTCTCTTTCTTACTTTGTGCTACTTTTAGTTTGTCTAAAGTATTAAACACCCTCTTGGCACAGGGCCTTTGCATATTCTGTTCTCTCTTCTATCACCACTACCATCTAAGTCTATACCTGGTCCTGTTCTGAAAATGACTATAACTATTAGGTTTCTCCTCAATGTTTACTTCAACTTCTCCTCTCTTTTGTATTACATCTTGACTAATCTTGTTTTACCCAACAGAATATTGGTCCCTGACCATTTTTCCTTTCTACACTAATTATCAGCACATACAGTGTGCCTGGCATAGTGGATACTCAAAGCATTTGCTTAAATAAAAAAATGAACATTTAGTGTTGGGAAAATACAGCCATTATTAAGAATTTTTGGTAGGAATTGGGGGAAGGAGGACTGAAGGTGTGGCACATACTATCTGCATAACCAAACTGACCTCCTTCTGGGGAATTACATTCCAGAATGGAATGTGATTGTCTTGGAAGAGCAGAAGCATTGAATGTGAGGCCAGTAATGTTGTTTTTTCTTTTTTTTTTTGTTATTGTTTTTCCACTAAAA
>PVKS010028117.1:0-26778 GCA_004027875.1 Aplodontia rufa | reverse complement strand
ACCCAGCTATCCCACTCCTGGGTATTTTCCCAAAAGAGTTAGAATCAGCATATTATAGTGAAGTGGCTTCATCAATGTTTATAGCAGCTCAATTTACTATAGCTAGACTATGGAACCAACCCGATGCCCCTCAGTCGATGAGTGGATACAAAAACTTTGTAACATATATACAATGGAATACTACTCGGACATTATGGAAGAGGATATTATGGCTTTTGAAACCAAATGGATGGAGATGGAAAGAATCATGCTAAGTGAAGTATCCCAATCTCAGAGACTCAAGGGCCGAATGGTTTCTCTCATCTGTGGAAGCTAGAATACATCAGGAAGCAGTATGTTAGAAGGCTAAGGTAATAACTTCAAATAGGGGGATGACTGCCTAGGATACCTGGAGGTGTAGGGTGGGGGACAGGGTAGGGGGAGGGCCTAGGATGAATATCTAGGAGACTGGAGGGTGGGAATACAGGGGAATCATCTCAGAAGGAGATTTCTGACCTCCACGAGATATCCATTTAACTCAGGGGTTCTTCTGGGGGAAACAGTATCATGGGGAACCCACGCTGGGCATCCATGACATGGCATTAGCCTTGGATAACTAAGTATATGTATATATTCACATTTGTTTTTGAATGTTTGATAATGTTTTCCCCTCAATTGTAACTCTATATTCATCTAATAAATAAAAAAATAATTATACCATTTACTTCAATATACTGTAATTATTTGTAGGCCTCTCTAACCACTTACTTCACTGTGGACAAGGACTACATCTTTTTTATTATCCATTTCTCCCCATGCCTAGTACCATTTTTTACATTTAGTAAGTATGCAGTGCAGCAAATATTTTTTAATTAATCAATTAAAATTAAAATGTCCATTTCCAACATTCCAGATGCCAGTGGAAAGAAAATGTACCTCGTAACAGTGGGTAACTAGGTCAAATCTCATCTCAGTGCTCTTCTTTAAATATTACCCTTTACTCAAGTCATCTGAGCAAAATGCAGTACCAAATGCACTAATAAACTCCCACTCTGCACTGATTTGCCTTCAGTGTGTTGTAAATATGCTTAAATGAGAATTCAAACATTACGTTAGATAGACTAAATTTATAAATGTACCAAGTATTCCAAAATAATCAATGTACTAGTGCATACTGGTTCCCCATTGTGGCTGAAGTTAGATTTGATGAGACTTTTTTTTTCTTGTTTCCTAAACTCTCATATATTTTAAGGTTTAAAATAAATATAATCAGGGATTGGAGTATAGCTCAATGGTAGACTTCTTGCCTGGCTTGCACCAGGCCCTGGGTTCAAATCCCAGTACTGCAAAAAGTAAGTAAATTAAAACATTCATATAGTGGGAACAGAATATACATAAATAAGTTTTCTTGTAAAATTTCTTTTTCCTTAGCAACCTTTTCAGTTAGAACAGTTTTGGATTGACAGAATCACTGCGAGGACAGTAACGCTCCCTATACCCCGCACAAGGCGGGTTTCTCACGCTCCTTTGCCCCCACGCAAAGCCCCCAGCTCTTCCGACGCAGTTCTGGCAGGGTCCGGTTCGCACAGCCCAATTTAGGGACAGAAGGAAAACCCAGTTGAGTTAGACGTCGCCGCCAGGCACAAGTGGGTCCGGAGCCACGCTCGCGAAACCTGACCCCGGAAACCGCGACGCTCTCGCCCCGCCCAGCCCACTCTTCCGGAGACGCGCCGAGGCCGCCGACGTGGCTGCCCCGCGCTGGTCGCGGCCGCCGGGACGCCTCGGGAGCTGGGGGCCTGGGAGAGGCGGCGAGGACAGCCCAGCTTCGGGCCCCGCCCCCCGAGGCCGTTCCCGGAGCCCACACACTTTCAACCTCGGAGGCGAGTGCCGGGCTGCACCTGCGTTGTAGTCGCAAGAGGTGACGGCGACGAATTGTTCAGTGCACGCGTCCGCGGGTCGCCGCGCGTCCCTCTGGCGCAACGCGGGCGGGGGCGGGACGCGCGCCCGAGGACGTCCGGGGAGCGCGCGCGCCGCCGCCGAGAGCCGGGCCCGAGTGGCTGGTCGTGAGGCTTGGGCGTGATGGCTTTGACTGGAGGGCTGGGAGCAGCGTGCGCTGCGGTTGCTGCTGTCGCTGCCGAGGCCTCCGTCCGTTCCTAGTCATGAGAGGTCAGTCTCGGGGGCAGGCGGGCGGCGGCGAGGGCTCCGGGGAGAATAACCGAGGTGCCGGAGGTCGGACGTGGGTGGAGACCTGCCCTCGGGGATTCCGGAAGAGTTATCGGTGTTCACTTTGTTTCCTTTTTTTAAAAAATCTGTGCGTGGAAGAGAGTGGGATGGGTCTGTGTTTTTAATTTATAGAAAGCACATACCGTCCTGTCCAAAGTCGCTCTTGAGAGATCTGAAGAAATAAATAGCACCGTGGCGTCGCAGTCTCGGTGAAGAGCACCGAAACCCAAACCTGCACACGGTCACCGCACAGTGTTCAAGAATGACACAGAACATACCCTGACGTTAACCCTGGCTTCCTCCTAGAGAAACGGAAAAGGCAGGCAGTCTGGGACAGGCTCTGCGTTTCGTCGGCAGGCATTCCGATCCCGGCATCCAGCTGCTAGGTCCACGCTGGCTCATTTAAGGAACATTCCCTGCTAACCTCTTTTCTGACGCCCACTCCACCTCCCGAAACACACACGCCACCGATGGTGGCATTTTTCTTCCATGGACTCTTGACTATCCTTATTTAGACTGAATCGTCACCTAGCAAATACATGGTAACTCCTCAACGTGTCCCTATTTTGAAGGTACTTAGGTAACATTCTTTTGAGAGGGGAAAGTAATAAATATTCTTGGTAGCACCATTTATTAGGAACCTTATTCGTTTTGGGGAAGGAAGCTCTTCCAGCATAAAATGAAATTTGTAGTTCACCTAAGTGAAATGTTTATCATTATCTATGATGATGCTTAAAAGGTGAGATTTAATGGAGGGTTTTTTTCTCCTGGATTTCCAACTATTAGAAAATAGTGACTCGCTCTTCCTTGTGAAACTTCTTTGATGTTGAACCTACTCAGATTAAATTGCTCTAGATGGGTGCTGAGTGAATGTGCCAAAGCGTTCAGTAAGAGTACTAGTACTTATATTAACATCTGCTGCCCCCTCCATACATGATGACTGTTTTGCCAGTGTCTTCTAGCATTAGAGAAGTGGAGGTATCTGAAGCTCAACTTTTTTTGTTAGTAAATATTTCCTAAAAAGATAATTTTTATAGGGCACCAGATCCTTGGCATTAAGGGAGAAGGGAGGAGTCTAGCAATAAGTAATAGATAACCTGAAGATTCAACTCTGCTGTGACTATCAGCAACACCTTTGTAAAATGAATAAAAAACATCTGGTGAGTAATATACTACTTGTAATTAACTGTTCACTTGAAATGTTTTCTGCACTTTGAATATTTATTTATTTATTCATTTTTAGGACACAAAGCCCTGAAGCAAAGAAATCTGGACTAGAGAAAAAGTATTTTAAGGGCCATGCAAGCTAATTGTAACCAACTGCACAGTCCTCCAGGAACTGCAAGTGGTGAGGATTCCTCAGCCTCCCAGTGTACCCATACAACAAGATTGACAGGAGAAGGTTCTTGTCTTCATTCTGGAGATGTTCACATCCAAATTAACCCCATACCTAAGGAATATGCTGAAAATCCAAGCTCCAGAAATATAAGGTCAGGTGTCCAAGGCTGTACCCATGGATGTGTACATAATCGTTTCCAGAGTCACTCCCACAATGAAGCAAGGCAGCCTGAGGATATTGCCACTGAGTCTGGAGAACATGGAAGCAGCTCCTTCTCAGAATTCCGCTATCTTTTCAAGTGGCTCCAGAAAAGTCTTCCATACATTTTGATTCTGGGTGTTAAACTTGTTATGCAGCACATAACAGGTAGGGCATAATAAAATAACTTGCTTCATTGCTAAAATCAGTTAATTTTCTTTATTGGAAATCTACTTTAATCTATGTATTTCAGTTACTTATTTTCTGTTGGGTTTTAAAATTGTATGTTTTCTTTTAATTCATGTTATTAGCTTATATTATTGTCTTTGGGTTTTTTTTCTTTCAATTAACTGGAACTTATTTTCTAACAGGCATTTCTCTTGGAATTGGGCTGCTAACAACTTTTATGTATGCAAACAAAAGCATTGTAAATCAGGTTTTTCTAAGAGTAAGTATAACTCTCTATAGAATTAACAGAGAAATGTTTCTCTCTATAGAATTACAGAGAAATAGTTTTGAGAGAAATAGCTTTTGAGAGAAATAGGATATGTTGTAATATCCATGACATTAATTTATGTGGAATAAATTATTAGTCCTAATGCTGAATTGCTTCACCTTTTTTTTATATCTGGTTCCTAACAAAGAAAAAGCAAGCCAGGCATAATGATGCATACCTGTAATCCCAGCAACTTGGGCTGAGGCAGGAGAATCACAAGTTTGTGGCCAGCCAAGATCCTGTCTCAAAGTAAAAAAAAGTGCTGGGGTACAGCTCTGTGGTAAATAGCCCCAGGTTCATTCCCCAGTACTGGGGGACTCAGTGGGGAGTAGACAGAAGGATTAAAAGGCTTGGACCACACTGGTTGATCTGGTTTGCCTTTACATTTTGTGAGTTAATCTAAACATATAATCTCATTAAAAAATTCAACTGATTCAGTATAAGATTTAAAATAAATAAAATGTAGCATTGATTAAGTAAGTATTGAACTGTTTAGATCTCTTATCTAAGGAAAATTAAACTCAAGTTACATAATGTACAAGTCCTAGTCATAAAAATCATTGGGAAAACTAAAGTTTATAAAATTTCACCTTAAGGCTATGCTAAAGGCAAGGGCTATATCTGTGCAAAAAGATCATATATTCTGACCTGGAAATTTATAGTAGAACCTCTCAAAACAATTTAATTCATGGTTTAAAACTAATATAGATTGAGTATCCTTTATCCCAAAATGCTTGGAACCAGACAGAAATGTTTTAAATTTTGGAGGAATTGGAATATCTGTACATACATAATGAGATATCTTCGGGATAGGACTCAAATCTAAACACAAATTTCATTTGTTTTATACACACAGCCCAAAGGTAATTTTATACAGTATTTTTAGTGTCTCTGTGTTTTAATTGCAACAGGAGGTCACGTATAGGATTTTCCACTTGAGGCTTCATGTTGGTGCACAAAAAGTTTTGGATCTTAGAGCATTTGGGTTTTCTAACTTTTGGATTCAGATGTCCAACCTATGAAACTTTTAATTTAATTTGTGATTAAAACTTGGCATTAAGAGATTAAAAATAAATATTTACGAACCCTCATTTACTTAAATGCAGTTTTGAAAGTGTTTTGTAGAAGATGCACAAGGGAACTGAAGAGGTAAAGACTGTTTTGGGTAGGTCCTTTATGTTAGCTTGTAGATTCTTTGAAACAAAGATCATATTTTTCATACAGTGAAGATCCTTGTATTTTTATAATTTGTTTCAAGTTCTGTTTTGTTTGCTAAGGATAAATAAAACGGTATAATGATAATGTACAATTTAATAGACATTTTGAATTTTTAAGATTGATCTAGAAAGTTAATATCATTAAATTTGAAGTTTAATAATAATTGAAAGTCTGGCATAATTCAAAATAACAAATTATAAAATTGCTTATTTTTCAGGAAAGATCCTCAAAGATTCAATGTGCTTGGTTACTGATTTTCTTAGCAGGATCTTCTGTTCTTTTGTATTATACCTTTCATTCTCAGTCACTTTATTACAGGTAATTATTAGTCTTAGTATACATTTTTATAATCATATATTCCGTAGCACTTTGCATATATCTTACTTGCACATAATATTTATTGGATTATATATAGTTACCTGTCTCCTTTCATGATTGAGAGCTTTGAGTGATTTAATTCAGACCAATATCCTCAGTTCCAGGTGTTCAATAAATGTTTAATTTTTTTGATATCTGAATTTTTGTTTAATCAGTACTTATTAAGTACTAGTAGGTGTTTATTGTTGGTCTTTTTCAGTTTCTAGAAATAAGGCAAAGATTTGCAGACAGTAAATGAGAAGTTCTTAATTTTCAGTTTTAATCAGATAAATATGGACAACTCTGGGGTATGATTTAGAGGTAGAGTCAGTACACTCAGATGGATAGAACTGGGTGGGTGAATAGGTAGGAAAAGCAAGAATGACCTCTGGGTTTTCATTTAGGGAACTGGCTGGGTAGTATTGCCATTCTATTGGGCATTTGAGAAGATCAGTAATTTTGTTTTGAACATATTAAAGCATGAAAGGTCAAGTAGAATTGTTAAAAAAAAAAAGCAGTTGTAGATGTCATGAGCTCAGGTTAGCAGGGCTAAAATTTTTGATAACAGCATTTAAATATGGGTGATATTTTAAAACCACAGGACTGAACAGAATTAACCTGTGTGATACAAATAATACAAAGAAAATATAAAGAGGACCCAGTCCTGGACAAGACCCACAATTAGAGGAGCCTGCAGGAAAGGAGACTAAGAAATTATCAGTGATATATGAGAATAAGGAGAGAAAAAAGTTAAGACATTTAGAAAGAACAAGCTAAGAATGGAGCTCAGTAGCAAGCACTTGCCTATCCTGTGTGAGGTCCTCGGTTTAATCCCCAACATCAAAGGGGAGAAAAACTATAGAAAGATAATAATTTAGGATAAGTTAAATGAAAAAAGAAGTGACTTTTCACATCTTTACAGAGGACACAATTCAGTGGAAAAGAGGGGATGGAATCCTGATTGGAACTGGTTAAGAAGATAATGGCAGATATGTAGTATTTGGATTTTTTAGTTTATAGGGTATAAAGATATCAACTGTAACAAGCCAGGAAGACCTTTTTCTATATTCTATAAAAGGGAGATTTGAAATTCAGACATTTAAAAAGTCCCTTTAGGACTGGAGCAGTGGCTCAGCAGTCACTGCGCTTGCTCGGCATGCACAAGTACATGAGTTCAAACCCCAAAACATGTACACTAGGAAGTCTCCGAGCAACAAAAGCCACGTAAAAAACTAAATAAAATTGATTCTGTCTCTCTCTCATTGTCCATCTCTTTCTTTAAAAAAAAAAAAAAAAAGTCCCTTCAGCACTGGCTTACAATAAATTGTTATAAGGTGTACATGTATGAAAGTATTAACAGCAACCCCCTTCATGATGTAAAACTATAATGCACTAATAAGTAAATAAGTCCCTCTAAAATAAACAAAATGATCTTCCATTTCATTAATCTGATCTCTGACGTTATCTTGACAAACTCATTTCTACATATCAAAGTATCTGGAGTAAATTTAAAACCCTTATCAGTATTTTACCTTTGTATGTTGCTTTGGTAAATTTTGATGTTTTTCTCTTGGTAGCTTAATTTTCTTAAATCCTACGCTGGATCACTTGAGCTTCTGGGAAGTACTTTGGATTGTTGGAATTACAGACTTCATTCTGAAATTCCTCTTCATGGGTTTAAAATGCCTTGTTTTATTGGTGCCTCCTTTCATCATGCCTTTTAAATCAAAGGTAAGAAACTAACTTACACTTTATTGGAATGATGTTGGCAACACATTAATAATATTTAATCTTTGCTTAAAGATTTTGTAATTTTTTAGTTTGCTAAATAACCTAGTTTTATTTACCTTTATTACCTCAGCTTGTCAACCATTTGTTCAAGGCCTTGTACCAAAATATTAACCTATTTGGATAAAATCAGAATTATAGTTGCTTCAGAAGATTTGAAAAATCATTCTCTGTATCAGATGTGGGAAATTATTAATTTGTACTTATGTTCTCCACCAGAGTATTATCAATTGATACTTGACTATATGCATTTATTCAGTGGCTTCCTATACTCAATAAAAATTTTTAATTTTTTTTTTAAGAGAGAAGGATAGTGAGAGAGATATAGAGAAAGAGGATCAATTTTAGTTTTTCAAGTGGCCCTCATTGTTCTGAGACTTCATTGTGTAGGTGGGGCTGGGGTTTGAACTCCCATCCTTGCACATGCCAGGCAAGTGCCATAACCGCTGAGCCACCACTCCAGCCCAAAACTTTTAATTTTTATAATCAGCAAAAACATGTAAGTTTTACTTATAGCACACATAAAACATTTTTACTGTTTCATTCTTAGAAATATTTTGAAAGCAAACCATCCAGTGACTGTAACATGGGAGAATCAGGTTGAAATTGTCTATCCTAAACAATATGAAGACTAGGGGTAGGAGCAGTGGCTCAGCCGTTGGAGCACTTTCCTGGCATGTGCCAGGATCTGGGTTCAAACCCCAGCGCCATATACACAACTAAGTGTCAGAGAAACAAAGGCCAGATGAAAAGATAAATAAAAATTCTGTCACTTCCTCTCTTAAAAAATCATTATGAAAACTGATTTCATAGTTGCTTGTATTACCACATCATGTACTCATGATGTTTTCAGTCCAATATTATTTGTCCTGTGTACTTGGGTAACTATTTGTTCCTCCTCCTTTCTTTTTAGGGTTACTGGTATATGCTTTTAGAAGAATTATGCCAGTATTACCGAACTTTTGTTCCCATACCAGTTTGGTTTCGTTACCTTATAAGTTATGGGGAGTTTGGTAATGTAACTAGATGGAGTCTTGGTATATTGCTGGCCTTACTCTACCTCATACTAAAGGTAAGTAGCATTATAAATCTTGTCATTGCATAATGGCTCATATAATTATTGATTTTACATACTGTCATTACTTTTCCTCCTTAACTGTCTCAAGGTTTATCTTCTATTACTAGTATGAAGTAATCATAGGTTCCATATCAATTTGTGGTGGCATGAACCCATAGTCTCAGCTACTTGGGAGGCTGAGGCAGGAGGATTTTTGAGTTTGAAGCCAGTCTGGGTAACATAATGGGACCATCTCAGAGAGGGACAGAGACACAGAAAGAATAATTGGAAATCCAGTGGTTCTCAGTTTATATTGGGGGTAGGGAGAGACGAGTTCACATAACATGGATAATCTAAGGGGAATAAACAAATGGAATACAACATGCCCATCTTCAACAGCAACATTTGTTGTACACATAATTCTCAAACTAGTAGAGTATCTTGTCTTTCTCTCTGCCTGATCACTTCAAATTAATAATCACTTTGAGACTTTAAAAATCTAAAGGTTAAGATATGAATCATATGTAGATGTTTTGTCTTTGACAGTTTTTTTGTCTTGAACAAATTGTAATTCTAGGTATTTAAATGTACTGCTTGTTGGCTCAAATCTATAAATATTCAGTAATTAGACTTGAAATATATTTAGAATGAAATGATTAGCTCTGAATGCAATGAGCATTAGAGTAATATGAGAATTGGTTATTATAGGATTTCAAATTGCATATTTGGGTTTAGTAGATAGGGCCCTGTGAATTAATAAATTATCTCTTATTTCCGCTTTCAGCTTTTGGACTTTTTTGGACATCTGAAAACTTTCAAACAGGTTTTGCGAATATTTTTTACACGGCCAGTAAGTACTTTTACCTTTCTTTTTTGTTTGTTTTTAAAGAAAGAGGGACAGTGAGAGAGAACCAATTTTTATAGTTTTTCATGTAACTTTTATTGCTGACACTTTGTTGTGTATGTGGTGCTAGGGATTGAACCTGCATACTTGTGCATCACAGGCAAGCATCATAACTGCTGAGTTACCACTCCAGCCACTCCTTTTTGTTTTTTAAAGAGAGGGAGAGAGAGAAGTATCAATTGTTGTTTTTTTGTTTTTAAAGAGGGACAGGGCTGGAGTGGTGGTTCAGCGGTTCTGGTGCTTGCCCAGCATGTGCGAGGACGTGGATTCAAACCCCAGCACCAAGTGCACAGCGAGGTGTCGGGTAGCAAAGTCCAGAAGAAAACTAAATAAAAAATTGATTCTCTCTTTAAAAAAAAAAAAGAGAGAGAGAGAGAGAGAAGAACAGTAAGAGAGAGAAAGAATCAATTTTATTTAGTTTTTCACGTGGCTTTTGTTGCTCCAACACTTCGTTGTGTACGTGGTGCTGGGGTTCAAACAAGCACTGTAACCACTGAGCCACTGCTCCAGCCCTGTGAATTAACTTAGTAAGTTTTTCATGTGGCTCTCATTGTTCTGACACCTTGTTGTGTACATGGTGCTGGGGTTTAAACCCTGATCCTCACACATGCCAGGCAAGCACTCCAACTGCTGAGCCACTCTGCAGCCCCTACCTTCCTTTCTTTTTTAATAGAATCAATTTTATCTAGTTTTTCATTTGGCTTTCATTGCTCAGACATTTCATTGTGTATGCGGTGCTGGGGTTTGAACTCGCATCTCTGCACAAGCAAGGCAGCACTGAAACCGCTGAGCCACTGCTCCAGCCGCCCTACCTTTCTTAATTATGAAAAATTTCAGTTTCACAGTGTTACACATGGGAATTTCATAAGGCAATCTCTTTAGATTATTTACTAGTACTTTTAACACTTCAGGCTGTAACAATTGAGACGTTTTAGTTCTGTGATCAGTTTCTTAAATTGTACTTTTACAGCCACCTGTTTATTGCAGTGCTTAAGTATTTAAATATGTCTGTTTGCCCTTTCAAATCATTTGACATTTTTAAGGATTATAATCACTTCTTTAAAAACCCTTCCATAACTTTTGTTCCTTTTTCTTTTGACCAGGTATTTCCATTAACTCCCTATTCAATAGCTTTTGTGAGAATAATTCTACTGTAATTTATTGTGTTAAGAAAAACACAATAACCAAAAATCACACCCCTTGCAATTTTCTTAATAATGTTTCCATTACTCAATTCTATATGTACAAATAATTTCCAGCATGGAATTTAATGGAACTCCAGTGTCAGTTATAAAGTTATTATGTGATTCTATAATGTTACAGATTGCAAAGAGTATCATACAGAAGGCATATATTTAGTAGCCTCAAAGGTTTCCAGTACCTAGGTATGATCACCAAATTTCAGGGCTTAATTTGCAGCTTTGCAGGTCCTTAAATACTTAATGGAACTGACTTACAAGAATGTCAACGTAGGTGGCTCAGCAGTTAAAGCACTTGCCTGGAATGTGTAAGGACTCAAACCCCAGCACCACATATGCAGCTAAGTGTAGGAGAAACAAAAACCAAATGAAAAAAATAAATAAAATTGATTCTTTCTCTCCCTCCCTCTCTCCATCTTAAAAAAAAAAGAACATCAACCTAAAAATGTACTCTTAAAAGTAGGAATAGAGCCATGTACAGTGGTGAACATGTGTAATCCCACAAATTCAAAGCCAGTCTTGGTAATTTAACAAGGCCCTAAGCAAATTAGCAAAACTCTGAAAATAAAAAATAAAAAGGGTTGGGAATGTGGCTAGTGGTCATGTGCCCCTGGGTTCAACCCCTAGTACCAAGTAAATAAAAAAGTAAACAAACTAAAAAAGGAACCATGCACAGTGGCACGGCAACTGCAGAGGTTGAGACAGAAGGATTCCAAATTCAAGGTCAGCCTCAGCAATTTAGTGAGTCCTTAACCAACTTAGTGAAACCCTGTCTTAAAATTTAGAAAACAAAAATTACAAAGGGCTGGGACATGTAGCTCAGTAGTAAAGTACCCCTGGGTTCAATCCACAGTATAAAATTTTAAAAAAGTGATGAAAAATTATTTACAAAGTTGTCCAGACTAACTTAGCCAGGGTACCTTTTCTCTAAGAGCAATATAGAAACAAGTTTTGCTACATCTTAGGCACATGTTTCTTTTGGAAAAGGTAGAATGAAATTCAGAGTTTTAGTGTTGTCCAAGATAATTCAGATGATAATTTGAGCATCAGCCTATTTAGCATAATTGAACTAATAAAGTTTGTGCTGAAATACCCTTAAGAGAATGCCATGTGGGGTTGGAGCAGTGGCTCAGAAGATATAGCACTTGCCTGGCATGTGCAAGGGACCTGAGTTCAAAACCCAGCACCACATACACAACGAAGTCTTGGAGCAACAAAAGCCACATGAAAACTAAATAATAAAAAAAGATTCTCTCTTTCTCTCTCAAAAAGAAAAAAAAAAAAAGAAAGAAAGAAAAAGAAAATACCGTATGGGTTGGGGGTGTTACTCAGTAGAATGCTTGTATGTGTGAGGCACTGGGATCCATACCCAGTGTCACAAACATAGCAAACACATGTGGTTCTTTTCTGTGAGAGAAACAAGGAAGCAGAGAGTCACTGACACCTTTACTCTTGTCTCCCTGAAATCATGATGTGTGTATATATGTGTGTGTGTGTGTGTGTGTGTTCTTTAACTTTACCATGGAAATGGCAGTTGCCATCAGGATGTCTTCATCTTTAGGGAGTCTCCAAAATGCCAGACAAAAGTGATGTTTTAAAAGCTTGTCAACGGCTGGAGTGGTGGTTCAGCGGTTACGGTGCTTGCCTAGCATGCGCAAGCACACGGCTTCAAACCCCAGCACCCACATACACAACAGAGTCTCAGAGCAACGAAAGCCACATGAAAAACTAAATAAAATTGATTCTCTCTGTCTCTCTCACTGTCCCCTCTTTCTTTAAAAAATAAAAAAAATTAAAATAATCCTTAAAAAAAAAAAAAGCTTGTCAACAGCCAAGCATGGTGGCACATACTTGTAATCACAGTGGCTGGGAGGCTGAAGCAGGAAGATCCAAGTTCAAGGCCAGCCACAGCAACTTAGTGAGTTCCTGTCTCAAATACACACACACATACCACAAAACAAAAACAAAAAAGACTAGGGATATGGCTCAGTGGTAAAGTGCCCCTGGGTTCAATCTTCTATACCAAAAATAAAGTTTGTCAATAGAGTTGGGAATGTAGCTCAGTGGTATAATGCTTGCCTAGCATGTGCAATATCCTGGCTTTGATCCCCAGCACTGCTAAAATAAAATAAAATTTGATTCAGCTTTAAAAAAAAAAAAGCTTGTCAACATAAATATTTGTAATGTACTCTGAAAAATAACATTTTACTGAAGGGAAATTGGCACAAAGATCATCTAACACTATCCTGACTTATTTCTGAAATCCTTAGTATCACCAGTCTCAAAAAAACTTAATTTTTAAATATTTTTAATCTTTAAGTTTTGTAAGCCATATATATTTAAGTACAAGAATCCTAACTTCAGATATGTTAAGTAAGTCATGGCTTACCTAATTTCCCATGGCCACACTTGTATATTCTTAGCCTCCCTTTCCCTCACGTTTCTATAGAAAGCTGATCTCATATGTAACATTTTGATTCTTCCAAATTTTGCTGAGAATTCTAAATTGTCAAATCTAGTTCATGACTAAGTTCTGCTGAATTTGGTGAGGATGTTAAAATCTTAAAGATCAGAGAATTTTTAGGACATTAGAATAAAGGGAAATTCAAAGAATTTGCATTATTGTTCATTCAGTTAGTTTTGACAGTTAATCCTATTCCAGTGACATTTTGCAGTTATTTTCTTTGTAAAATTTGGTTTATCATTCTTTCAATGTACTAAATGCTCTGATTTTTGTGATAATTAAGGGTAATTAAAAAATTTTAAGTTACTGGCAGGAGACTAAAACCTTCATATCGAGCTCACCTTTAAGACCTTTCAAAAAATAGAATCCTGGGGCTGGAGCAGTAGCTCAGTGGTTGGAGAGCTTGCCTGGCATGCATGGGGACGCAGGTTAGAACCCCAGCACACGCACAAGTGTCAGAGAAACGAAGGCCAGATGGAAAACTAAATAAAACTGATTTTTTTTCTCTCTTTTAAAAAAATAAAAAATTCCAAAGAGTCATATTCCAGTATGTCTGGACCTACTGAATCTCCAGTGTGGAAAAGATTTTTCCCCCCTAATGCTGGGTGTCATACCACACCTTCAGCCAGATACCATTTTATGTTAGTGAGGTACTAGAAATTAAACTGAGGACCTCATGCATGCTAGGGAAGTGTTCTACCAGCAAGCTACATCCCTAGCCCCAGATGTCTATTTAACCAGCAAACTGCTAGATTGACTTTATGAACCACTGCTCAATTTGGCAGTCCTTGGTAACATCATATATTAATATAGATTTTATAATATTTTAGTTATTATTTCAAATTGCTTAGGCTCTTAAGCTAATTGTGTTAAATTTGAAATATTATTACTACTTGGAAATCTAGTGAACTAACAATCTTTCACAGTCCTTTATTTTCTGTTTAATGATAGTAGTCAAGATGTGGCTTTATTGTATATATGGTTGAGCTGTAAAATATCTATCCCCTGGGAAAGTTTTGAAATGTCTGATTCTTGGGAGATTTGAGAAGTATAGCATCACATATGTATTTGAGAAACAGGAAAGAAATTTATCTTCACAGAGTTATGGAGTGGCTGCCAGCAAGAGACAGTGTTCAGATGTGGATGATATTTGTTCAATATGTCAAGCTGAATTTCAAAAGCCAATTCTTCTCATCTGTCAGGTAATTATATTTTTAAGCAAACTAAATACAGTACTTTTCTGTGAATCACAAGTAATATTTGTTTGTTGAATGTCAAAAAAAATTTAGTGGAAGGAAGCATCAGAGTACACAGTAATTTATTCATCATTAGGGGTTTGTTATATATGCTAAATCTTGTCCTTTATGTTATGATTTTTATGCAGAGGATTCTATGGGGGGGGGAGATAATTCAGAAGGCAAATTGGATACCAAAGTGATTGAAAAATAAGTTATTTTTATAATTAGATACTAGTATTCTAGAACAGCATCAACATTTGTTATGGGATATGTAAGGTTCTTTCTTAGATTTTATGGAAGTTACTAGTAACTCAAAGATGTATTAAGCTCTTAAGTCACCATAATTAAGAATCTTAAAGGTATCACGTAGGCTAAATGGGTAGTAGAATCAGACGACCACTCTGTCTTTCTGAATGTGCAACACATTCTCCATTTCCTCATTTGTAAAATGTGGTAATAAGTAGTGTCTCCAAAACCCCTTTTAGCTCAAAATAATAGGATTCTGTACAGTATGATGAATGTGAAGTGTTTGTCAACATAAAAATCTAGTTCTTAATTCCCTTACAGCATATATTTTGTGAAGAGTGTATTACCTTATGGTTTAACAGAGAGAAAACATGTCCACTATGCAGAACTGTGATTTCAGACCGTATAAACAAATGGAACGATGGAGCCACTTCGTCACACCTTCAAATATATTAAGTTGTACAACCATAAAGGCCACAAAACACTTAATTTAATTTGGTTACAGTTGACTATTGATAAAGGCATTTGGATGGATTTTCAGGTCAGGAAGAAAAACGTTTCCAAGTGATTTTAGAATTTAATTTATATGTGTAGTCCAGTTTATCAAGATTAATTGAAAAAATAACCTCTATTTTAAACAGTATATAATATTCAACCTAAGGAATATACAATGTTTATTCTAATTATTTGAACAGGTAATTGCAGTATTAAAATTGTAAATGTGTTCTCTTGTTGATGTTACCAAAACAGCAATTAGAAACTAGAACTAGTGGTTTTAAAGATGTTCAGGTGGACTGGGGAATATAGCCTAGTGGTAGAACACTGGTCCAGCACATACAATGTACAAGGTCCTGGGTTCATTCCCCACCACACACACACTCAAAACACAAAGGTATTCTTTCCTGACAGTTTTCAGAGTAAAGGAAATTTGACAGTTTTCAGAGTAAAGGATATTTTTCACAATATTTTAAGATACATATTATTTGAAAGAATTTTCTTCAGCATTGACTTTTATAATTCCCAGTCTAAAAAATGCTTAAATTTTTCATAAAATTTGTATTTTTAAATTAAATTTCTAAATGCTATATTTTACCTATAAAATTTACATTTTCTAGGTGAAGATTAATTTACTGAGGATGATATATTTTAATATTGTATTATTCTCTAAGTATGATTAGTAATCAGCAAAAATAAATAATTTAAATTCATTGCTTGTGGACCTCATACATGCTTCCTTACCATCAGCTTTTAATGTTTATAGTCCTGCTTTTCATATAGTGCCATTGAGTATCTTCAAGTAACTATTAAAATAATTCATGCAGGAGCTGGGGGTATAGCTCAGTAGTAGAGCACTTGCCTGGTGTGTAAGAGGTACTGGATTCAATCCCCAGCACCAAGTGGGATGGGGCAGAACTTGCACTCAGGGATGGCCATAGCTTTACATATGGTTTGTTTGCCTCTAGGTAATTTGTTCAGTGTAGTAGAAAAGGAAGTAAAGCATTTTGTCTTTCCCCTTGATACTTTAATGAGGAATCTGAATCTTTAATAGAACCCTGAGTTTAGAGTACAAGGCTTCTGCCCATTTCTTTATCACTATCTTATCAATTTATACATAAGGAAAAATGGTGGGAAGGAGAAGTTAGGAGAAAGAGCTCAAAACACATTTGTACTATTGATAAGACAAAGACTAAATCAGAACATGTATTAATAAAAATAAGAGGGCAGTTGACCACAGTCATTTTGAAGCCTGGAGAGCTACCCAAACTGACAAAAGGATCTTTTCCCCAGGTAAACACTGCCAGGTTATAAGTACTGCTATTTTCTGTCTATTCAGTCACAATATATTTCTCTTTTATGCTTTGAGAATCATGACAAATATTTAAGCACCCTTATTTGGCTTTAAATCACTTTCCTGGATTTGTGGAGAAGCTCAGTTGTATTAATATTTAGGTGTACGGCAGGGGATGGGTGAGAAAAGCAATTAGTGATTAAAATTTGGCTAAGAAAGATGGCTGAAATGACTTTTAGTTGAGAACACAAGAATAGCATTCAGTTCTATTACAGTAACTTTATCATACTTACTCATTTAGTGGCTATTCAAACAGCTTTAGAGGTTTGTGGTGGACAGTAGAGGGGGTTTACAGACCACAATGAACTAGGAAAATGTATAACAGAGCTATGGCATTTATTAACAATGGTGATGAACTGGAAGCATTTTTCTACTTCTTTCTAGTCCTTGATCTCAGAAAATGGAGAAATACAGCTCCAAAATTCTAATTATTCTGTGAATTCAGATCATGCTGTACAGGATTATTGAACCAGCATTAAGAGAGACTACCATATTTTACAGAAAGGCAACATCAGTGAAAACTTCTATAGAGGTATTATCTTGACAAGTGTGATATAAATGCTTGTAGAAAAGAAGTGATTTATAATTTTAAAATGCCCATTTTACACTAGATGGGAAACAAAACAGATTTGAGGGGCTAGGGATATAGCTCAGTGGTAAAGTGCTCACCTAGCATGTCTAAGGCTCTGAATTCAATCTCCAGCAAGAAAAAATGAAATATAAACAGATTTGTGCACTACATTATTTTGTGTATACACATCAAATGATCAAATGTAGCTGAACTGGGATGGGGCTCAGTAGTAGAGTGCTTGCCTACCATGCAGCAGGCCCTGGGCTAGATCCCCAGCAATGCAAAAGAACAATCAAATGTAGTGGAGAAACAGGGTGCAGTGTGGCACACGCCAGAGATTCCAGCTACTGAAGTAGCCTAAGCAGGAGGATTTCGAGTTGGAGGCCAGCCAGGGCAACACACATATTCTATATCCCCACCTAAAAAATAATAATATAGCTGAAAAGTGTGGCTAAACAAATTGTTGATTTTAGCACAAGAAAGTATTCCTAGTGTTTTTGTTTGAAGACAGCTTCCACATAACTTGTTGCATAAACTTTTTAAAAAAGTAACAATTGGGCTGGAGCGGTGGCTCAGCAGTTTCAGCGCTTGCCTGGCAAGCACGAGGACCCGGGTTCAAACCCCAGCACCACGTATACAACTAAGTGTTGGAGCAACTAAGGCCATGTGAAAAATTAAATAAAGTTGTTTCTCTCTTTCTATGTCTCTTTCACTGTCCCTCTCTTTAAAAAAAAAAAAAGCAAACCAAGTCTACTATTTGATATAATTTGAAAACAAAAGACGCGTAACATCCAATATATAAAATCAATACTAAAATTTGTTATATATTTATGGGGCTGGAGTGGTAGCTCAGCGGTTATGGCACTTGCCTGGCATGCACGAAAACGCAGGTTCAACCCTAGCACCATGTACACAACGAAGCATCAGAGCAACGGAAGTCACATGAAAAACTAAATAAAAGTGATTCTTTCTCTTTTTTAAAAAAAAAAACAAAAAAACTTGTTATATATTTAAATAGCTTCAATTTCTCAGCAGAAACAGTTTTACAACTGTTATTCCTTACATAAATATTTTATTAAATATGAGGAACATGAATACATCCAACATGTTAATGAGTAAAAACTATATACCTGGTATGAACACAGTTATTTTTTCCTCTGTTAAGATAATAAAAAAGTCACTTCTATTTTATGTTCATTCAAATTTGCATTTAATTTCTATTTACATTCATTCAATCTGAAACCAAATATCTTACTTAATACAGTAAACTAAATACATGATGAAAAGCAGAAAAGGTGTTACCCTCATAGTACTCCTAATAAGGCAGCTGAAGAATTTAATAGATGCAAAGCCAACTTGGGATAGTAAAAACATAATAGTTTAAAGAGCAAACACAAACAGACATGAACTCATCTTTTAGATGTTACTTCAGATAATCAACTGAGATAATACTTGTGCCATAGTGTTAATAAGAATCACACAAGAAAGGTACTGTTATTAATCAGCAACAGACCAGAGGTCATGTGTGACAAATACTTTTATGTAGTTTGTCCAGCTTGCTAGTGTCTACTCCTATGAAAAAAGGCAGATGTTTGGATATTGATATTTTTATTTGAGAAGTTGAACATTTTCAAAGTCTCAAACTCCATTCTTCATAAATTCAACATTCCTCATGGGAATAATCTCAGATCAAGCCCTTGTAAGCTAGGAGCCATATGACTAGTTGAATATTCAAAAAAGTAAGGTCCTATGTTAAATATGAACTCGAAGGCTTAGGATATTAATACTATCTAAGATGTATCATGTTTATAATCATTTATTACCTATGGGAAAGAATGTTGAATTTATGGAGTCTCACACATGCATCCTCCTGCCCCTTATCTTCTGTCTCGAAAAATAGTATGGAAAAATCCTTGAAGGATTCAAATTACTTAAGACCATAAAGAAGAAAAAGAAATAAATAACAATTTTCCTAAAAATCTGATTCAAATTCAATCAATAATATTTTACATTGTTAATCACAGCTGGTTTACAAATCCCAGTTATTCTATAATGCTACAAACCTTACAAAATCAAATTAGTAAACTTCAGTGATTACATTTTAATTAAAAAACTGCATGTATAAAATAAAAAAATATCCTGAAATAGCTGATTTTAAAGAAAATAATCAAGTGATGAAAGAAAAGCACTTAATCATTTTTATACACTTACCTGGTATAACCATAAACTTAGAAACTCAAGACTAGAAATATCAACATTATATATTTTAAACTATGCTTAAATTTTTACAAATAAATATAGGGTAAGCCATATTGCATAGGTGTGTGCTTTCTGTCTGTGACACTAATGTGACACTTGACGTTTTCACAGTTATATAGTAGGGATATCCATTTATGAAACACAATTTCTCAATAAACTTGACACAGCATGGGAAATTAATTTCTCTTAATAAATGGTAAGTTGGAAAAAGTAAATATCCATGTGGATGATAAGTGTGCAATTAATGCTTTTTATGCAAAAAGTTGCAGTGTTTGCCATTACTGTTGGCAGTACTAATTATGAAAACAGACTATCAGGTGGTTATAGCCAGCCAATCACAGTGCACATGTACTAGCAGATAGGACTGAGGAGGAATATTTTGGTGTAAAAGTTTCACTGGAATTTGGTCAGGCAGTCAACACTACTGTTAGTAAACACATATGAAAACAAGTTATCAGGGTAACACAAGCCATTTACAATCTGAAATAATGCCTATACATATCACCATAGCTTTTGGATTGTTTTTTCTCAGACATCACAAATTACAAAACAAAGATCTGTACTTTTCAAGAACAATTTCTGCCCTTAATCATTGTAGCTTCTAATTTAACAAATACAATTGTAAAATTCTCAGGAGGCTGCTGCAATAAGAGAAGAGGGGATTGGATGGTATTTTTTTAAATAGTTTTCTGTCCAAAGATGAACTTTTATCAATTCTTTCATTATTGCCACAATTGAAAGGTATATTTCCAATCAATTTTTTCATGGTTCTCTTTTGCTTACTGCCATATGATTTCATCACATCTCACTTGAATTGCAATTTAAGCAAAGTTTTTCTCTTTTCTGACTGAATTCAATATGCATAAAGAATTTTATGGCTTGACTCCTATGGCTCAAAAAGGTCTGGAGAACACAGCAAGCAGCATCTATTTTAAAAAATCCTAGGGTTGCAAACTATTACAAATTCACACTCTGACTGAAGACATTATAAAAGACAAACAAAAAAGGAGTGATAAGAATCAACTGCATGATCATCTACTTATACCAGTATGCGCTGAAATATATATTTATAAAGCTCTGCAGATATTAAACCCTTTGACCAGCTAAAGTCATGGAAATGCTCTCTTTAAGGCAGAAGTATTTAAGAAAGGTAAAGTCACCTTTATTTATTCTTTGTACTTGTAAATCACTTATGTAGATTTTTTTACAATTTCAAAAACAGTGTCCTGTTAACATGTTTCCTAAAGTAAGCCACTAAGTTTTCTTATTCACCATGGAAGACATTCATCAAAAGGCCATCAAGTATTTTTACAATCAAAAAAGGCAGCCCCAGTACAGGAGAAAAAAAATTAGACCTTTTTTCCTTTTTAAAATTGTTTAGGAAAAAAAATGTTAAAGAAGGTAGACAGCAAAAACAGTAAAAAGAAATAAAACTTAAAACTTTACCGATTTGCCATAAAGAGACTAGACAGAGAGTGGAACATGGCAACACCCTCTTCCCCTGGATATTCCTATCTCCCCCCATTTTGCTGCCCTCAGTGTGCATTTTATCCTGACTCTTTTCCATCCTTCCTCAGCCATGGGCTGAACATATTTGGTGTCTTGAACCAAATACTAGTAATAGGAACAGGTGGTGATTTTTTTTTTCCAGTGCAATGCAGGCCCAATACAGGACAAAATGTAGGACATACAATTTATGCCCATTCCAAGGCTTCCAGTTAAGCTTAGCACATAGCAGTACTGCAAATAGAAATGAGTAAATAGATTGCTGCTGTTGTTTTCCTAGTATTACAGACAGGTATTGCAGCTAGATTACTAAAAATAAACCCCAGGTCCACCCCAAGCCCTCAAAGAGCCACAGCTGTGGTTAACAATGATTCATTTGCATTTTATTTCATCAAGAGAAGAAACAGAAGCTGTCTGGCTTTCTTCACACCAACCAATAATTTCGCATTTTAAAGTTTGGGATGTTTTCCATAATGAGCTGAATCAAAAATCTATTTGAAAAATATATATTTATATAAAAAAAAGATTCAGGTTGTTTGCACGTAAAACATCAATTGATAAGTTTGTCTTTGATTCCATGTTGCTGGAAAAAGTTTGACCAAGCTTGCATGCTAATTTGTCCTTAGTTGCAAGTATTATAGGCAATTTCATACTTTGCCTAATGAAAGGAAAACCCTTCTCCGACACAATCAGAACTCAACAGTGATTCAGAAGCAACATCCTATCCTTAATACTGTCAGTTTCCAGCCATCAATGTGAAAATCCTTGATAAGGTTGAGAAGATGTTGCTAGGAACCAATTAATGGATGTGCCTAAGAGTTCCAAAATACTATTTTGCTCAAGTTTTCTGTTTTTGTTTTTTTTGCACCATTGATTGATTTTTAAAAATCCATGTTTGTTTTTCCTCTGTTCAAAGTGTTCCAGGTAATGACACTGACTCTTTGAGACTGCCATTTTTATTCTTCTTCTTTCATCTTCCTGGATGCTCACACATCTATTCTCCCCTGCTGTTTTTTTTTTTTTCTCTCTCCTTCAAATTAATTAAAAGCTTTGCTTTGTCATAGATTCATTCTCAGGTGTTCTGGCCGTTTGGAGATCATGGGAAAAGCCTGTTTTTTGTATGGCCCAGAGTTCGGCTGTCGTATTGGAAGTGGTGCTGATGCTTCCCCACTCATTGTCACATCCATCTGCTCTATTCCACTTGTTTCCATTGGGTATTCCACAGGTGTCTGAGGATTTGCTGTGCTGGCTGAAGCACCTCTTCCCCAGAAATCCCCAGGAGAAAATTTGACGGGGCTTTAAGACAAGGAAGAGCTATCATTCATTTGTCTCAAGGATCATTCTCAACAAGAAGTATTTCCCTTACATTTAAAGGAAGGGGAACAATATGACGCTTTTTCATTTAAATTTATTTTTGTGTGTGGATTGGCATGAAGGCAAAAATTTTTGTTGTACCATTTTTCTCCTAGACTCATTACTGGAGTGTCCTAAGTGGTCTCTAAGTTCCTAAATAACAGGTAGATTTTTAAAAATTTTTTTCGGTGCTGGAGTTCAAACCCAGGGTCTCATGCATGCTCGGCAAGCACTCTACCACTGAGACAGCCCTATCCCTAGCCCTTATTTTTAAAATCATTTACTTCCTCACTTCAAATACCTTTCCACTGCATTTAAAATAAAACACTTTCCCAAATTTTTGCAATTTTCCTCCTTACTCACAACACTCCAGGAACACTGACCTTTTATTTCCAAGAAAAGGTCAAGTTCTTTTTCCTCTCTCAGGGCTATTTCAAGTGCTGTTCTTCTGCCTGCAACATTTTTGCATAGGTGGCTCTTGCTCTTTATTCCTAGATGTTACTTCACCAGGGAGGCCATTCTCTGGTCCCTGTGAGTAAAAGACTCCTTGTTTGCTCCTGTGTTCTCTACTGCCGCTTCTTTTTTGGGGGAAGAGGGGTACTCGGAATTGAATCCAAGAGCATTTTACCACTGAGCTACATCCACACCCCCTTTTTAATTTTCACTTTGAGACATGATCTCCCCAAATTGCTGAGGCTCTCCTCAAACTTGTGATCCTCCTGCCTCAAGCATTGCAAGTTGCTGGGATTACAGGAATGTGTCACTGTACCCAACTTTTTTTTTTTTTTAATATAGCACTTGGCACTACTTATAGTTACATATTTTTATATGTATTTCCTTCTTTGTTAATTGTGACTCTCTCCCACTAAATTGTAATAAGCTCTATCAGGGCATGGACAATTTCAGTGTTATATATGTATTATATTAACATACAATATACAGCCCAGCTCCTGATGCATAATAACTGTTGAGTGGATTGAGGGCATCTGCCAACATAGCCCCTTACTTTTGGGGAGAATGTAAACTAGCATGTGACTAATCTATCATTAGATGAGTCCTTTGCAATCTGAAATGATACAGATGCTGTGCTTACATTAACCAGAGAATATGACAAACTTTCATTTATTTAACTTGATATAAGTTTCTTAGGCGGTGTTTTTCTAGGTTTAAAAAAACAAACAAATGAAAATAACAGAGTATGAAATACCTGACAGGTGTTCGTGGGCTGCCAATAAATCTTCGTGGTGATCGAATTTTTGGTTCAAAGGAAAACTTTTCTTTCACACTTTCAAGTACAGATGGAGCCACATATGTAAAACCCTGAAAGACAGTTAACAGTGGACTACAGAACAGTATTCTGTCACATACATCAAGAAAATGGGTGGGCGGGCTAGAGCGGTGGCTCAGCGGTTAAGGCGCTTGCCTGGCATGCGCAAGGACCCGAGTTCAAACCCCAGCACCACATACACAGCTAAGTGTTGGAGCAACAAAGGCAACATGAAAAACTAAATAAAGCTGTTCTTTCTTTAAAAAAAGAAAAGAAAATGGGTGTTCAACCTCTGACACACCAACACAATGATGTACACCTAATATCACCAATGCTGGGCTAGAGGCCCTAGGTTAAATCCTTAGCACTGCAGAAAATATAAGTGTATTTTTAAAACTAAATAAAATCATCAGCGCATATATTCTCCCATTTCCTCAATCTCATTTTCACATCTTTTATTTGTCTATAGCCATTTCTTAAGGTACAGACCTCAAGAAGGCAGAATTCTATTGAACCCATATGCCAGCAAACAAAACTATCCTACTGTTAGAAAAAAATAGGAAAAATGTAGGCTCCACATTAAGATGTTACAAAGAGGGGCTGGAGCTGTGGCTCAGCGATTGCGATGCTTGCTGGCATGTGTGAGTGCTTGGGTTCAGACTCCAGCACCCACATATACAACTAAGTGTCAGAGCAATGAAGGCCATGTGAAAAACTCAGTAAAAATTGATTCTCTCTCTGTGTGTCCTTCTTTAAAAAAAAAAAAAAAAAAAAAAAAAAAAAAAAAAAAAGATGTTATAAAGAAATTCTAGTGTTTCCAGACACATGTATATAAGGATTTTTAAAGTATTTTTAACAGGAATCAACGGAACAGGGCTGGAGCAGTGTCTCAGCAATTGGAGCACTCGCCTGGCATGTGCGAGGGCCTGGGTTCAAACCCCAGTACCACCAAAGAGTCCGAGAAGTAAAACCCTGCTGAAAAAATAAATAAAACTGACTCTTCCTCTCACCCTCTCCCTTTCTCTCTTAAAAAAATCAACATTACAAAAATCCTCAACTGTAACAGGCAAAAATTCTACATTTATAAGCTTTTTCAGTTTTTTTTTTACAATCAATTTTTTTTAGTTTTTCATGTGGCCTTTGTTGCTCCAAGACTCCATTGTGTATGTGGTGCTGGGGTTTGAACTTGAGTACTTTCATATGCAGGGCAAGCGCTGTAACTGCCAAGCCACCACTCCATCCCCGCTTTTTTTTTTCTTTTAAAAGAGAGAGGATAAGAGAGAGAATCAATTTTATTTTAGTTTTTCATGTTGCTTTCTTTGCTCTGACAGTTCACTGTGTACGTGATGCTGGAGTTCAAACCTGCATCATCCTTGTACATGCCAGGCAAGCGCCATAACCGCCAAGCCACTGCTCCAGCCCCCATTTATAAGCTTTAATTCTATCTTGGACCTTGCTATTGTCCTTGCTGTCAATGTTCATTCTTTTAACAGTCTCATGCCTATCTTTTTTCCTATTTACTATTAGTTATGAATGAGCACAGGTAGTACAGTAGGCTTGACAGGCTCTAGGTAAAGTGCCAAAAAGAAAGGTAGAAATTCCACAGTGGATATGCTTTGCGACTTCAGAGGCCATTTCTCCATAAGTTCTAGTACGCTAAAGCTATAACCACCAGGAAGACCTACTGCATCTTAATTATCTTTGAATTTCTTTTAATTCAGTGATGAGCTCTTATAGTAGAATTTAAATATTTGTTGATCTAAACTTGCTAGAAGCAAAATCTTCAGGTAGGTAGGATGTCAAAATTTTTTATCCTCCTGGCAGTGCTGCAGATTGAACCCAGGGCCTCACACATATTAAACATGTACTATTTCCCTGAGTATATCCCCAGCCTCTATTCTTAAATTAATTTTCAAAGAGATTTTGGGAAGCATGGATAATGGATAAGTAAGGGGACGATCAGTGGTGTGATGTGCAGAGCAGGGGTGGGAAGTGGGGAAGGTAGGGAGAGAGGAACAGGGACTGAAATGGAGTGGATCAGATTCCATGCATGTATGATTTTGTTGGGATGAGCTGAGGCACTATGAATAAGTATAGTGGTCTTAAAAAACAAAACAAACAAAAAAGAGCAAGAGCAATATCTTCAGAGTCAGGAGTCAGGCATGGTAGCACAAAACAAATCCCATCAACTCAGGATGCTGGGAGGCAGGAGGATCATAAGTTTGAGGCCAGCTAAGCCACTTGTTGAGACCCTGTCTCGAAATAAAAAATAAAAAAGGGTGGGGATGTAGCTCAATGATAGTGTCCTTGGATTCAATCCTAGTACTGGGAAAAATAAATTGGGAAAAAAAACAAACAAACAGATCTTGGCGTTGGGGGTATAGCACATTTAAGTACTTCTACAAGGAAAACTCATTATTACCACATACAAATAACTCTATTTTGATGTCAAATATTCACAATTAACATTATGAATCCCCTACAGACTTAGGTTAAGAGTATCAGCAATCTATAGCTGTACTGGGAATAAAACAGTAAGTTTTTCTCCCATTTCTATGGCTGTGTGGTTTGTGGTTGAGATGCCAAGCCAAACATCACTCTAAGTCAGTTCAAAAAAAAGGAATACAGAAAAGAATCACACATTCCCATTTTAATTGCTAAAATGGAGTGTTAGATTATGAAAATCAATTTTGTAGGTACCAAAGTTATAAGGTCAATTAAAAAAATTAGCCTACATGAACTTCAAGAGGAGCAAACTGTCCATCCTTATAGTTAAATTTCCCATGGCCACATGGAAATTCTTTCACTTACCAGAAAGACCTGGTTGGCACTTTCACTGAGAGTTGAGTCATCTGGGCTGTCAACAGGTGTCTGACGTGTAAACTTTGAATCAAACTGACTCACATCCTCTTCAGATTGCTTTATGAAAATAATAGGATTAAAATATGATGACCAGTCTAATATACATGCCAATCAAATGTATTTGCTTCATGTTTGAGATAAAGCTCTTTTCACAGGGGTTGACTATAATAAAATATCAGAATAGTCTTAGGCACAGACTAAAGAAAAGATGCAGTTGGAAAGTATCAACTATCGAACTACATCTTCAAATTCTACTTAGGCATTAAAACAGATTTTTAGCTGAGTGTGGTTCCCTACATCTGTAATCCCTGCAGCTCAGGAGATTGAGGCAGGAGGATTACAAGTTCAAAACCAAGCTCAGTAACATTGTGAGACACTGTCTCAAAATTGAAAAAAAAAAAAAAA
>PVKS010028116.1:0-26770 GCA_004027875.1 Aplodontia rufa | reverse complement strand
ACTGCTCTGACACTTCATTGTGTACATGGTGCTGGGGTTCAAACCCACGTGCTTGCACATGCCAGGCAAGCACCATATCCACTGAGCCACCGTTCCAGCCCAAGTAAATTTCTTAAAATCACACTGAAAATAAGTCATAGAGTGAGGATTTCAGCTAAGTCTGTCTAATTCCAAAGAAAATGCTTCCTTGATTATCTATTGCTACCTAAGAATTGACAGTGAGACGAGACCTAAATAGAATGTGAGATTTCGCAAGAGTAAAGATGGGTGAAATGTGGGGGCACATAGTAAAATCAGGAAAAATCAATACAGAGAAGAGCTAGCTCAGTGATTTTCAAACCATGAGCCCCCAAACTGATAATTCCTCAAAAATTCTTCAGGAAATTCACCCACTTTTGATGTGAAATACAGTATTTTAAATATTTTTATTATTTAAAATATGAATAAAAATATTACACATACCTAAATGCATCATGTGTCAATTTTAGCTCATTGGATTCATCCAAACGTTATCCTAAACTGTCAGGCAAATTCATTGAGTGTCCTCTACGTAGGAAACTTCCCCAACATCTTTTTGTATGCATTTAAATTTGTTATGATATTCTCTGCTTATTTCTGCATTGCATAAGCAAGCATGTTACTACAGCACATGTGGGCCAAGCTCAGTAAACAGCCCGTAATATCTCCAGCACACCTGCTCACACAAGGTCTCATCACAGCAAAATAGAGAGTTGTACACCTAGACGATAGATAGCAAGGTGCAGATATCATGATGATTTTATAACATCTTATCATGCTTATGTGCCCTAAGGTGACATTGATCAAAAGTCTCACCATCAATCTAACACTCCCCTTTTCAAAAAGAAACATCACACACAGTTTTTAGAAACTAACAGTATTATATGCACATGCACACAATGACCTATCACTTTCTTCTTTGGTATCATAATTACAGTCTTAGTCTAAGCCTTACTTGCAATCAGTCCAAAAAAAAAAAATTCTTCTGAATCACTCTTGGCTATTCATATCTATGAATAGGGTTACAATGACAAGTTGTATTCATAACACCTCCACCTGTGGCACAGGCAGCATAATTTCAAGGCACAGTGAAATGCTGAGTTTGAGCAACTTCTACTATAATTACAATTACCTTGCCTGGTATGCCAGACAAACTTCAGACTAAATATTACTTGTTTCTCTCAAAACTAGAATACAGAGTAATCGTTCTCCAAAAAAAAAAAAAAATCAAGCAACAAACTAAATTTAAGTTAAAAGTCAACTTTGTGAGGTGCAACCAATGCAAAAAAAAAATCTAACCAAGGTCATAGAAATATATACGTTTTATGTATTACTAAGTTCCTAAATTACAATTTATTCCTGGACTGGATGGTGGTGACTGACAAGTTTTTTTGTTTGTTTGTTTGTTTGTTTTGTTTACACCAATTGTAAGAGGCACCTCAGCTTCAGAAAGATAACATTGTGAAAAGCATAGACACACAGGGCCAAGTAAATGGTGTGTAAAATCATTTTATAACCATTATATGTTAGCCTATATTTTGAGACAGAAGTAAACGATATTTTCACATTTATGGAATACAAACTTATTGTCTTTTATGGTGTCATCTATTTGTATGTTCCATGGAAGACTTCATTTGAAAACTGAGATTCATTAATAAAAGTAAGTATTGTTTTTCACAAAAACCATTGTACTAGGAAACTCCAAGATTTGTGTACACCTGTCAAAAATCAAGTTGAAGAATCATCTGCCAGGTGACCCAATTCCTTCCTCTGCCCTGAGAAATTAAATAAACAGAAAAAAAGATGACATGAATGATGAAGACCAAGGGTACAGTGGTCACAGTAGGACACCAAAGAAGGATGGATGGACCTATACAAAGCAGTAACAGTGATTTATGCAAGGACGTCCTCCTACAGCTCTTCCAAGAACCAAGTCTGACGTCTTACTTAAATAATAGTATTTATACAGACGGCATATAAAAAAGAATAAATTTCAGAGACAAGACATTTTAAAAATACAAACCAAGTGAAATTATATAATTCATCAATCCCATTCTTGATTTGTGGGCAATATGGCATATTGGTTCAGAACACAGATGTGGAATTAGACCCATCGAAGTTCACAATCTGACTTCACAATCATTAGTTGAGTGAGCTTCTATAAAATCTTTAACCTCTCTGAAATACATATTTCCCATATGTAGAATGTATCTAGAATTGTTCAAAAACATTCACTTAGACAATACGCATAAACTCCTGAACTCCTGGTATGTGGCAAGTGCTTAAGAAATGTTATGAGAAAATGGGATACTGAGCTGTAGACTTGCAGAACCAATTAACCAAAACTTTTCAACTTCATAGCGAGTTGAACTATTCTTTTTTTTGTAGGAGAGAGAGGGACAGTAAGAGGGAGAGAGAAATAGAGAATCACTTTTATTTAGTTTTTCATGTGGCCTTTGTTGCTCCAACACTTTGTTGTGTTTGTGGTGCTGGGGTTTGAGCCCGCATCCTTGCACATGCAAGGCAAGCAAGGTAACCACTGAGCCACTACTCCAGCCCAAGTTGAACTATTTCTATCGCTACTTTACTAAAGACTGGTTAACTTTCACAACTTTTTTTCCTTGTACTCTAAGGTTGGTAAAGAGGGAGAGAAAGAGGTTAATGGAACTGGGAGAAAATGGAAAATGAAAACAACTCCATACATCTCATTTTATTATTTATTTTTTAGTAGAATTCTGTCTTTTTTGTTCTCAAATACTGTTTTCTTGTTTTCTAATATTTTATTAATTATCTAAGAAATGAATATAAACACACTAATAATTGACAATCATTTTATTCTTGCCTTATTTGTTTTATTTTAAACTGAGACCATGGATCCAAATCTTCTGGAAGGTTTTGTGAACTTTGTACCAAGCCTGTCCTGAATCAGGAAAACACAAGGGATTGAGGTCTGGGAATGTGAGCTTTTAAAAACATCCCACAACATTTATTAATCATATCTCAGATCATAACCCAAGATTTATTTTTCTTAATCCAGGCTTTTAAGTATAGTCCATGCACCACCAGTATCAGAAGTCGTCAATGGAGAGTGAAAGGTTGTCACTCTTGAAGATGTAAATTCCTGGACTGTACTTTAAGCTAGTAAGTAAAAAGTCTCTGGGGTTGGGACCCAAACCTCTAGGGACTTTTTTTTCTCAAAGGAGTTGAGTTGTTGTACAATAATACATGTGTATAAAAGTAACAATATAATATGCACTTGATCTTAATTCATACTTACTTCCACATCGCCCACACCCCAGTCTCTAGATTCTTTTACATTTCGCCCTTATAAGAGACATTGAGGTAGAGAGGCACTAGTTGGATTACCTAAACCCATGTTCTTAAGATACCTAATTACCTACTGGTTCTCTGTTTTTTTAAGAGAGAGAGGGACAGTGAGAGAGAGAGAGAGAGAGAGAGAGAGAGAAAGAATCAATTTTATTTAGTTTTTCGTATGGGTTTCGATGCTCCGACAATTCATTGTGTAAGTGGTGCTGGGGTTCCAGTGCTCTCATGCGTGCCAGGCAAGCATTGTAATCGCTGAGCCACTGCTCCAGGTCTCTGGTTCTCAGATTTTTGTGGACAAAAAGAACCACCTGGAGGGGCTGGAGCAGTGGCTCAGCACTTAGGGTGCTTGATTTGGCACGCATGAGGAACTGGGTTTGAACCCCACATACACAACAGAGTGTTGGAGCAACAAAAGCCATGTGAAAAACTAAATAAAAATTGATTCTCTCTCTCACTGTCCCTCTCTCTCTAAAAAAAAAAAATCACCTGGAAAGTTAAAACAATTTGAATAGTTATTTTCCTCCTGGAGAGTCTGATTTAGTAGATACAGAGTGGCGCTTAGGAATTTGTATATTTAATATAAAATATACACCATATTATGTATGTATTATGCTTATATAAACTATGTACATATTTTGCATTTTTGTGCAGGTGATCAGCAGATAATTCAAGGAGCAGTGCTCTAAAGCTTTAGAAAATACTGTTAATTATGAAGTGGGAGCTTCCGATTTTAAGAGCCTAAGCATTTACCTCAAGAATTTCTTTATCCTGTATCCCTTTCAGCAGAACAACTAAAATTTGAGCAAATTTCATCAATGCAGACTTGGTGATTCATTATTTTTCTCTAATAATTTGTACTTTCCCACTATCCCAAAATCTGACCCTACTCTTCACCAGTGATGCAGCGTGAACCAGGAAAGACAAGTCTACTTCCCTTGGTAGCAAAAGAAAAAAATCAGAATTACCAAAGCCTTGCATGAGTTCAAAAAGATTACAAAGTTATCAAATTAACACTTTGGTGAATCTAAAAACAGTATCCAATATATATTTCTACATGAAATGAGGTGATGTTTCAGAAAAACTTTTTAAAATTTTTCAAAACTCATCAATTATTGTTGTCAAAAATAATATTGGTGTCTGAATAGTTTATTCCATTATATGAACTATACTTTACACAGTCAACAATTTTGCAAATCAAGAATTTTAAGTCCCCTTCAAAAAGTGGAAAGAGATGAAATCTATATATGTGTATAATGGCTGTTTTATTCCAAAGAGAAAAACTGCATTGTTCAAAATATTGGTATAAAAATTCCAACAAAATCAGTATAGAATGTTTAATACATGTCTACCTGTTTTCTACGTCTTCAAATTACTATATCACCGGCAAGTATCAGGGGCTCAATATGTATGCTGAATAAATGCATACATATATGCATGTGCACATAAGTGAATGAATAAATGAATTAATTCATAACTAAAAATCACATTTGTGTCCCCCCGTAATTATTTTCACTTTAATGAGATCATTTTATGGTGATTATCTTTCTTGTTAATAAAATTTCATTGCATAAAAACTTGGCTTGGTGTTATGGGGATTACAACCTCTGAGTTTCAATTTCAACCTTTAATAAACTCAGTATAGTGGATAAAATTTTAACTCCCATTGTAGTTAGGTCTTTTATGCAATAAATTAAATAATTTATGTAAATATCTACCGTCTAACTGTGTTACTTACATCAGTAAACCAGCCAAGTTGACTCCATAATCTAACTAATCCATGAGGAATTTATTTACTTTGTGTGTTTTGGTTCACAGTGCATACATACAAGCTAAACATTTTTTTTTTTTGAGAGAGGGACAGTGAGAGAGAGAGAGAAAGAGAGAATCAGTTTTATTCAGTTTTTCATTTGTCTTCCAATGCTCTGAACCTTCATTGTGTACATGGTGCTGGGGTTCAAACTTGCGTACTCGCACATACCAGGCAAGGGCTGCAACCACTCCAGCCCTATACATTGACTTTTTTTTTTTTAAAGATAGAGGGAAAGAGAGAGAGAGAGAGAGAGAGAATGAATTCTATTTTAGCTTTTCATGTGGCCCTCGTTGTTCCAGTACCTCATGGGGTTTGAACTCTTGTATTCCCACATGCCAAGCAAGCACCGAAACTGCTGAACCACCACTCCAGCCCCCTATACATTGACTTTTATGAATAGAAAACCTAAGTGTATCAGGCTTCAGGTGAAGAAATATGGATTTTTAGTTGTCAAATCTAACTTTGAGCTGAGAAGTAGAAGCTCATTGAGTGATGAGCATGGTCAACTCACTTATGTATTTTAAAAATATATCCAGAGGTCCGAGACTTTTTTTTTTTAGGGCTGAGGATCGAACTCCGGGCCTTGCACATGCTAGGCAAGTGCTCTGCCACTGAGCTAAATCCCCAACCTCCTGAGACTATTTTTAAATAACCACATTACCTAGACTTGAGCCATATGTATAATCCCTTTCTCGTTTTAAAAACATGTAAGAATTTGCAAAACCCTCCCCTCCCACACCAGGCCTTTCCAATTGAATTTCTAATCTGTGATCTGGATAACAAATCTAAATGTTCTTTTGGTTCTTTTTTCTCCTTTGCCTTCCACCTCTAATCAATTGTCAAACATGTTGATTTTACTTCCCAATGTCTCTCAAATCCATCCTTCCATCCCTGCTGCCACCCTTCCAGTTCATCATTTCTTTTGCTGAACTGGTCCTGTCACTCCCATTCCTAAAATTTGTGACTTCACTCGCAACATGATAAAGCTCACACAAACCTTAAAGCCTCTTGTGATCTGGCCCTTGCTAGAGTTTCTAGATCCATTGACCACAAAGCTGTGTCACTAGTTTCAGGAAGAATTCAAAGACCCTCTCTGAATTCTTTGACGTTGCCTTACTTACTCTTCCTGCCATTCCTACACAGGATTAGTTGGTTCTGTGTTTAAATTTTTTGCTAATTCATCCCCACCCTCCTTGTCTGGATAACTCCTACTGAGTAACCTCCTTCAGGTATGATGCAAGAGACATTTGCATCTTTGCATTCTTTGGCAAGCCTTAGTCTGGATTAGGTGCCCCTAGTGAGGGTTTTTATAAGCCCTTAAGATTCTGGGTGTGAGAAAATTTGTTCCATGAAAGCAACAGCAATTTCTTTCCTGCCCATCTCTCCCTTCTTAACACCTTGCATGAAATATAGAAGGTGGTGAATGAACGAGAGCATCCTCCAAGTTGCCCGGAAACAAATGTACACAGAAAGCACTGCTCTGACTCAGCTCCTGGGGGGTGGGGGATTCTCTATGTCTGGGTGTCTTCAGGCCTGAAAGTCCTAATAGTCCAAGCAGCAAAAAATCTTCAAATCCTTTCCTGACACTATGAGCAAGGAATTAGCAAGGAGATTATCCCACAAAGACCAAGCTACAAAGATCACAAAGAAAATTTGATGGAACAATTGCTGTAATTACTAAAAATTTGCCCACAGATCTGCTTCCTTAGACCTTCTTCTTTTATCAAAATGAGTGCCATTATTGCACTGTTGAACATCATCAACCTGCTCTATATACATATGTGTGTGTGTGTGTGTGTATGTGTGTGTGTATGTAGGATTGATCACCATGCAATCATTCTCATCACAAAAGGATAAACCATTCCATATGAGAGTCCCAAAATGGTCTGCATGCTACACTAAACAAGTTGGAGAAGACGCTGGCATCTAGGGCTTTACAATTTGAAATAGCCATGGATATGAAAAGATAGTAATAATGGCACTACACGGAAAATAGCAAACTTGAAAAGCCTTGCAACTTGGATCCAGTTATGAAAATCCGATCTTTCTGAGCTCTGTAGGGATATAATTCTCTACATCAAGCAATCTAAAAAGCAATTGAATTTTTATTGGCTTCTTGCAAAGGGTGTCCAAGCTCTTTTGCTGACACAAAGCTCTATAGTAAAGTTATTTGGCAATGCTGAGTTATCGCTGGAACAGCTATACGATGCATTCATTCTTAGATGAGGAGAAGCAACCAAAATAGTAATATTTTGCTCTGTGATAATGCACTTGATATATTTATAAAGTAACCCATCTCTCAGTGTCCCCAAACAACCAAACCTCTATTGTAGTCTGTTTTCCCCTTTTGACCTCATTGCATCGCAGAAATTTTGATCCAGGGAAATGCCCTACTCAAGATGCGTCAGGAACCATTGGATCAAAATGGCCAAAATTGCTGCTGAGTCAGAGGTGTTTTTTAAAGTTTTGACAAACAACATCTAACTTCATGCTAAATAGTTAACACCCTTCTCTGATGGTTTGGCAATCCTATACTTATATTATAGCTCTATCGTACTGAAATTACAGGTTCTTGTTTAAGGACACTAACAATAATAATATATTTTATAGCAGTGTTCATTCAAGGATCTTCTAAAACAAGTTTCAACACTTATGTATTGAATATCATCACACTAAGTCCTACTTGCACCCATAAAACATAAACAAACAAACAAAAAGCTGGGGAAAACCGTGATTTTCCTTGTATATCAGTAGGCTCTGATGGATATTTTCATTGCCACATCAAACATAAAATATTGATGAAGCAGTTAAGAAAAATAGATTCCACTGCTCTCTTTGGCAAGAAATTAAATATTAAAAGCTATACCGTATGCTATGTGTTTTAAGTATTTAAAAGTATTCATTGGAATACACTTCCAGAGGCAGTTTTTTAAAACTTCTAAAATAAAATTATATAATGATGTATTTACAAACAGATATGTCTTATGTATACTAATATACAATTACAATTTTAATCAGACTGTGCAGAGGAGGTATTTTTAGAATTCTGAGAGTTAAACCAACCAAAATTGACATGAAATTAAAATGCATTCCAAGTTGAAAAATCTGAGCAGTGTTATAAGACAATATGGTCAGTAAAGGGAAGATAGATAGAAAGAAATACCAAGGGACTGGTGTAGAGAGTCAACCCTTTCCAGTGTTTGCGCAGTATTGTTCAATACAGAGGGGCCCCTCTCCCAAAGGCTGGCTCTTCCAATATTTACAGGAGATAAATAAATTCAAGAGAGAGTATGGAACCTCTGAGCTGTAGGAACCTCCTACTGGCCTTTGTTTTAGGAATTTATTTTATTTTTAATTTGGATACTCATGTCAGAGAGAAAAACCTGAGATAATGTATGTGTACTGATCAGAACCAGATTAGACACTTACTTGAGTAGTGAACTGATTTCCCGGAACATTGTTATGAACACCCCTCAAAAACTGCAAAAATATTGATGACTCAGCCATAATTGGAGGTTTCTTCATGTGTTGTAACATGGAAATAAGATGTCAATACAAAATAATTGTGATGGATTTTTACAATGTGCCTTAATTTATATAACCGAATGTAAATTGGTTATATAAAAGGTCCACTCCAAACTTGTATTCTTTATGAATCTTTTATTATACATTTATATAATTATGCTTCCATTGCTCAAAGCATATATATTTTCCTTCTTTAAGAATTGTCTTTAAAGTTTGCAATACATTTTTTGAAGGATAATATCTAAACTTAGGTAGTACTTGGCTGTTAATAAAGCAAAATATGATGAAAAATTTGATTTTGAGATATTGTCAAAAGCCATTTAAAAGCAAAACCAAACAAGAAGTCTGGAGAATATGATCTTTAACCTAACATAAGCTATAAGATACTAATCATAAAGAACTGAAGTTAATATATACTTCTGAAAAAATTATATACTATTTGAAAGGTAATTTTATAATAAAAAATTCAAAAATATTTTGATCAAAGGCAGAATGCTTAGGAGTAACATTTTCGCTGGTAGCTATTTTGAGCCACCACACCTATTCTGATGTATAAATTCTAGTGTATTTGTTTTTAAATCTCGCATTGCTTTCTGTTTAATGACTATAAAAGTGTCTTAAATTATCTTACTATTAACCTGAAACTTATAACATGCAATTCTTTGTGAATTTCTACCTTAGATTTTAACATGTTTTACTCTTTGGTCTTATTTGAGATTTATCTGTAGAATTTATGGAAGGCACACAGTCTCTTAAGAGACACATTGCATTGGACACTTGGCTTCTGTAGGACTCCCACAGTTCTTTGCGTACAGATCTAGACTGCTGGTATGGACATCACGACCAGAATTCCAAGTATATATTCCCACCCATGATCTGTTACACAGTATGACAACTAAATAGAATATGGGATATTCAGGGATTTGGGAAAGAGAGAAGAAGAAACTGAAGAACTGTATTAAATGTTATAAGAACATGTAAACTGGAAAAACAACCCAAAATCAGAAAACGTAACCTCTGTTGGTAAACATTTATAAATCAATTCCACTGGTAAATGAATCTGATTCTATGCAAACATATCACCTCCAGTTTAAAAATATCTTGCTTCATAAATATTATTTTTGTAAAAGCTTCAATGTAACGTATGTGCTTCCCATGGTGTTCACTACTACTTGAGTTTTGTTGATGAGATCTCTTATATTATGAATTATGATAGTTCTAATGTCTGTCAAAATTTGTATTTGATGTGAAATCCTCACTAAATTAAGAAAATATTTAGATTTTTCTCAAACATTTTTGGTTTTCCAATGACAAAATCTAGATTATTAAAAAGAGAGTTAACATAATCCATAACCAAGACCATAAGAGTTTTAAGCTTTTATGAATCTGAAATCAAGGAGATCATATTCAGAAAGTTACATTTAATGCACTGAAGAAGATATAAGCATATGACTTCTTTCCAAATAGCTGGTAAGGTCATGTTAGATGAGATTTTCCCTAAATTAAATTCTCAAACAGGCTCATTCCTTATACATACAGACTGTTAGTCACAAACTTATACTCAAAAGAGATGAACTGACCATATTATATAACAAATCATATGATACTATGAAGAGTGTAAAAATGTGGTAAATAATAACAATAATATTAATAATAGCAGCTAACATTTACTGGGCTCAACACTGGGCATGCATTTTTTTTCAACAGATTAAACCCTGGCATAGGTCCTATTAATCTCCATATTTTAAAAATCAAGTCATGCAAACACAGAAATGCTAAGTGATTTGCTTCAAGTCACAAAGTTACTAAGCGGTAGATCTGGAATCTGAGTCAAAACAATATGAATCCAAAGCCTACCAACCTTGACCACTAAGCAATACTGCCTAGCCCAATGCAAAAACTAAGTTTTTTACTCTTTTAGAATTATAGTCCATAAGAAAATTTATGATCACTGGTACTTCAGGTAGTTGTCAATTCTTATAATAGTAGGAACTTAACATTTAAAGACTATCCATTCTTTTTTTTTCTAAGAGAAAGGGACAGTGAGAGAGAAAGAGAGAAAGAGGGAATCAATTTTGTTTAGTTTTTCATGTGGCTTTCATTGCTCCAAAACTTCCTTGTGTATACGGTGCTGGGGTTTGAGCCCGCATCCTTGTGGATGCCAGGCAAGCGCCACAACCACTGTGCCACTGCTCCAGCCCCAAGACTACCTATTCTTTTTTAAACATTTTTTTTAAAAGAGAGAGGGACAGTGATAAAAAGAGAGACAGAGAGAATCAATTTTTATTGAGTTTTTCACATGGCTTTCATTGCTCTGACACTTAATTGTGTATGTGGGTGCTGGGGTTTGAACTCGTGTACTTGTGCATGCTGGGCAAGCACTGTAACCACTGAGCCACCGCTCCAGCCCCCTTAGAGCAACTTATTATGAAATAATTTGGAGAATAGCAATGAGCATGCTCTTAACAAATTTAGTAGTCATTATAATACATTTTCTTTCCAAATCAACTTAAGAGCATTTTCTAAACTATACTAAAATGTATTAAGTAATCTGCAAAAAGAAAAATTTTTAAATACTTTGGTAGATGACCGTTTTTGAAATTCCTTAACTTAGAAGTAGCCATAGGATATTCCTTCTCCTAAAAACTACCTTTTTAGACTGATTCCTCAAAGTGTTCTAGCAAAGAGCCTATAATTTATGCCAATTAACATTCTGATTTTGTAAGTAGCAGGAAAATTGATCAATAGATAAGCCACTTTTATAGATAAAGTAACAAAGGGCTCTGGAAACATCAATACAAAAGGTAATCGCAAAACGGGGGCAGTGGCAGAAGCCTGCAATCCTAGCTACTCAGATGGCTGAGGCAGGAAGATTCCAAGTTCAAGGCCAGCCTGGGCAACTTAGCCAGTCTCTGTCTCAGAATAAAAGATAAGAAAGGTCTGGGAATGTAGCATAGAAGTAAAGCACCAATGGGCTCAATCCCCAGGTGTGTGTGTGAGGCACGGGCAAAGGGGTGTGTGAGGAAGAAGTAATTCCAAAGGGTAAAGTCCTTCTCTCCCATCTGCAGGAAGGAGTTTCCTTCAGAGGCCAATGGCCTCTCCTTAGCACCTGAGTTCCAGGCTCACTGTATATGCAGAGAATTGAACATCAGAGAGCTGTGGAAGCTGAATCTTCCCCTGACACACACACATATGGGCATATTTATAATATGTTTGACTTTTCTGAATCATCAGTAGGAGGATTCATTGGAGAATTATGAGTCAAGTAAATGTGCCATGAGAACTGTACCTATTCATTCATTCACACAAGTATAACAGGAACAAGGCAGATGCAGTATCCAAAGAGCGCTTCAAATATGAAATGTTACATTTTATTACACTTTGCCTAAGACTCTGAACTTAAACTCTATTTTTAAAAACCTCATTAGATGAAGTTTGCAGGCTTTTATTGTACATCACATGCAAATTAGGTTGAGAGTACAATTTATTAAATGACAATTGGACATAATTTCAGCTTCACATTTCCACGGCTATTCTGACCACCTTTAAAAATCCATGGCTTGAAGTACTCATGCTTCTTTTTTTTTAAAGGATAAATACGTCAACGTATTTGTTTTCATTATTTAAAAGAAGAATAATGAAATTGTGGCAAATACTTGTTAGACTTAGTATCATAACAATAAAAAACTTTAAGAACATAATTCTCACTTCCTCTATCCAATATTTTTTTAATCAAAATTCAGTTAACCAATGTTTTCTGACCACCTACTACCTTTAGTATGTGTGTCAAGAAGTCAAGTTTCCAAAGCATGAAGGAAAACAAAGAACCAAACTTAAGAATTTGTTGTTAAACTTTGTAAGTTTCTCAGAAAAAAAAAATCAAATCAATTACACCTTAGCATGTTTGGGTCTTGGGAGCCTGCATCTCAGTTGCAAGTAGATTTTTCCCTCTATTCAAACAATCGGCTTCAGTTCATTCTTTGGTCTCTTCTTAATGCTATTTTATTCCACAAAATTTAGGTTTTCTTTGAAAACAATGAATGATAGCGCATCTTTAAAAAAAAAATTCCTCTTTCCCCAAAATTCTGCCCATATTCACTCCCTCCTCCTTTGGCGGGCATGTGTCCTTCCAAAGAACCGCTGGACACCCTCTCACCTGAAAAAAAGTTTGGAGATGACGCTGGCCTTTTCCAGAGGCGACTTCTGCATGGTCTCTGGGACACTGGGGACCCTGCCAGGGCTGGCTGGGCTCGAGCTCCTAATGCCAAACGCCCTACTCCTCTCCGCGCCTGCCGCTCACCCCTTTTTCTCTCACTTGCTGATGTCACTTGCTTTCAACTCCCGCTCACCCACCCCTATCCCACACACCTCCCCTTTCCTTTGGTTCCTTCCCCCGCCTCCACTGCCCAGGTTAAAAGCCGAGCGCTGCCTAGTCCAGCCCCAAATTTGCTCCTGCGGCTTTCTCCACGCCCTGCGCACCCCCGCCCGCACCCCGACCGCTCTTTCCTTCTGGCCTCCTTCCCTCCCCGCTGCCCCGCGCCTCCCTTTCCCGATTCTGACTCTCAGCCTCCCTCCGGGCGTGCGCTCCTTCCAGATTTTCCTCCAGTCCCAGCTCACCCGCAGGTGGGGGATAGTCGTAGCTCTGTCCGGGGCCATCCGCGACATTCCAGGACAGGAGCACCGGCCGGAGCAGAACCAGCCTCGGTAGGAACCTCCAGGACTCTCCTTCGCCAAGGTTCTGCCAGACCCAGGAGCCGCGGCCACCAGCGTCCCTGGGTCTTCCTCCTCCTCCTCCTCCTCCTCCTCTTCTTTCCCGAGATCCTAGCCGGGTTCCTGTTGCAAGGTGCATTTTGAAAAGAGAATGAAAATAGGCCCCATCTGTATCAAAATGCAGCCTTAGAAATCTGGAAAGTTCGCGGCAGTGTCTGATATGTTCTTCTCTGTGTTTCCTTTGCGTGTCAGAGGCAAGAACCAAGCCTTGTTAATTCAGGCGTAGGTGGACTCCAGAGTGTGGCAAAGACACCTTATAAGACGTAATTGCATATTTTTAAATATCCTGCAAGGAGGTAAGAGGAGACTCTTTGCCCATTACCTGCCCAGGTTTTGTTCATGGGCTGTCGTAAGTATTTCAGCTGGGCTGTGTTTTTTAGAGGGTTTTGTGTGTCCTAGAGACAATGACAAGTGGACAGTGTGTAAACTAACCCGCCCTCCTATGGATTTCCTAGTCTTGGGCAGCAAAACATCTTGACTAATGCACTGAAAGGAATCCAAACAGTCTTTAAAGAAAAGGTAGGGTATTCACTTTGACCTGACTCAGGGGAAAAAAAAAACACCTGCTGTCTTGAACTTTCTGAGGGCATTTAGGCTTTCCTGGGCAGGCAGGCATGGACATGGGTGCCTTCTTTTCCAAGTTTTCAGTGTGAGCAATGTGTGCCTGGCTGCTGGATTATTTTAAAGGGACAGGCCTTTAATTCCTATACCCTATCGTATAAAAGCAAGTGTACATTGAGTTTGAATTGGAAATTTCAAACAAAAGTAAAGCATTTGCCCTGATCATTGCCTCAACATCTAAAGGCAAGAGTGTTTGCTTGTGAATTATCTTATTGTTGACTTGGATCACCTAAATACAGTACAAATAAAACATGTATTTCATAATGCTATCAAAAGAATATGCATTTAAACTGAATAAATGTGTCCATCAGGTTTTTATGTCTCTGTTTTATATTTTGGAATCATTCTTTTTTTCCTTATCTTAAAGTGAGTTTTAGAAACATTAAAATTTTATTATCTTAAACATAAAACAAAAGCAAAGATATAAAAGAAATTGCATGAAGTTAGAAACCAGGAAAAAAAGTTTCAGTGTTTCTAACTCCCAATTTGTTACTTCCAAGTCTGTACTCACATTTTCCCTTCTCCAGTATGACAAAAATTGAAGCTCTATCTTCACTATTGACTTTTCCCAGGTTTGTGATTTAACTCACTCCATCTGCTTTCCACCCCCACTGTTTGCTTTATAACTGCTAGTGTGACCCATCAAACATAACACACACATTTTGAAATAAATTGCTAATCAGTTCCTCTTTGTTATCAACAAGCATGCAATAATAAGGAGATTAAGAATTAAGTTCCAAAGATCATAGAAGCTAAGGGCTATAACTCGAGGAGACCCCACATATTTGTCAATTAATCTCAAGAATAAATAAAATAATGACAAGTTCTTACTATTTGCCAGGCATCGCTCATATAAACTTTAAGACACCCATGTAAGTATGGGTTATTCTCAATTGAAGAAGCATATAAGAGAACCTAAGTCAGTGCCTACAATAGTAGAGCTAAGAATCACACTCAGGTCTGACTCCAAATCATCTCTCCTATCAGAGTGTAATTTACTTCTAATCAAATCATCCTTCCTATATCTATAGACTTATATCACTTATACCAGTCTATTATTTCTCCCCACATTAGTTTCATGAAATCAAAACTTTTAGTCCTGTTCAACAATGAGACAGGAAAGCAGAAATCTCAAACCAATTAGCCACTGGAGTTATATTTAATAAATGGCATTTAGCTATAATATTCCATTTTAGGCACATACATGCATGTGTGCATAGGAAGACCCTAGATTTTTGTCATAGTCATAAAATACCATAGTCTGAATTTTTTTTGAGCAGAAATAAGACTTTACCATTCAGAACTTTAACATTATTAGTAGACATGTCCAAATGAACTAAATGAGATATGATATTAGGGATTTGCATCTAGGAACATATCTAATGTGCTAATGCAAATGTGTGTACCAGAAAAGTGTTCAAATAGAGCTGAAGGTCATGACTGAAAACCTAAACATGGATTTCAAAGAAAATCAATAGGCCAGGTGAGGGTGGAAGGTGGTAGTAAGAAACAGAGAAACTCTTCATTCCAAGTTACTCTAATGCCAGCTCATATCATTTTATAACACTATTATAATAGCTTCCATCTGTTGGGTATTTGCCACATATGCTGGGCACAATGGCAAATACACAGCATGATTTTCCTCTTTTAATTCTTACAAAAACTTTGTGGAACAGGTTCCTTCGTTATCTGCGTTCTGCTTATAAAGGGACTGAGGTATAAGAAGTTTATTAATTTCCCAAGCAAGTTGCACATGAAATAACAGAAGAAACTAGCCTTTGAACCTAAATATTCTGTTGCCTGAGCTCAAGCATTTAATTATTACACATACTTCTACAGAATTTCCTGGTGTTTTAGGGAGAACTGACCTTAAATATAGAAGACTGAGTGGTCACTTGTGTGGCATTGTTTTAAGATTATATTAGAAGGGCTGGAGCGGTGGCTTGGTGGTTACAGCACTTGCAGCGCTTGCCTGGCATGCTCAAGGGCAGGGGTTCAAACCCCAGCACCACATACACAACGAAAGTTATATTAGAAAGAAGTAAGCAAGGGAGGAGGAGGAAAGAAGAGAAAGAAGAAGGGAAAGAGGAGAAAGGGGAAGAAGAGGAGGAAAGAGAAGGAGGAGGAGGAAGAGGGGCAGGAAAAGGGGAAGTCGACATCTATTTACTACTATTGTATGTACAGCAATGTACAGGTACTTCATACAAATGATTTCAACATATGAGAGATTACAAGAGACAACCTTCCTTTCCCATGTTGCTCACCTTGACAGATGATAGCTCAAGTTTTCCCACTAGAGAACACGAGATTGAACTTTCACTATATTTTATTTATCCATCATATTCAACTTAATTTGAGAGTGTTCCTTCAATTCTCTCCTGAGTGAGCTATAATAGCGATAAGTGGATAGCAATCATAAATGCATTAAAAACTAGAAAAGTAGGAGGATGAAAATGTCACCTCATAGGGAAGAAAAACTCATCAAAAGAGAGAAGGCAAGGCCTCATCAACCTCACCTGCACAGGCGGCTGTGCTTATAAATTTATGTAACCTGTAAGGGTGGGAGCAGCCACAGCTATTCCGCAGTGTGCCATGACAGTAACTCAGGACGCAAGTACATGTCACAGTCCTACAAAGATGCTTCAGGACCAGAAAGAAGTATCCTGGCATGTGACTAGGCCAGTTTATCGTTTACTTTTACTGCTTCCAACATTATGTTTGGTCTGACAAATCTGTTTATAAACGCATAATACTCTATTTATACACATATATAACTCTGTTTCCACAAACTGAATGGAGACAGAAACAGGGTCTTGTTTTTCTTTTAACTTACCCCTTATTTAATAATTCAGTATATACAATCAAGTACCATGTTCTCTTGGGGTTACTGACCTAATGGTTGAAATGTCATCCTAAAGGGAAAGTCTGAAGATGCTCTAGAGACTAATAGTTGCTATTAGTCTCTCAGCAAGAGAAAGCTTGGTGCTGTGGCAGATATACAGCAGAAGATGGTATTTCTACCCTTCAAAACTCAGAATTTGCTCATGGTTATCAGAGTTCTCTGGAGATGGTAGCAGAGTATATGGAGAGAGCTTGAGCTTTAAGATAAGAAAGAACTAGGTTCTCAATCCTAGAACCACCACTAATTTAGTTCTGATCTTAGGGATAATGAATATAACCTTTCTTTTCTGAATCTCAGTTTCCCTTTTCTGAAAATGAAGCTAATAATATCCACCAAATAGGATTGTTGAATGGATTAATAAAGGTTTGATCTCAGTGCTATTGACATTTAGAATTGGATAATGCTTTGATTGTGGGGGACGTCCTATATATTGTCAGATATTTAACAGCGATTCTAGCTGCCACCCACTGGGTGCTAGTAGAACCATTTCAAGTTGTGACAGCAAGTTGTGACAGCCTACACTGTCTCCAGATATTGACAAATATCTTGAGGAAGGGGGTGAAAAAATTGCCTCTAGTTGAAAAATTAGTTAAATATGATACATGTAACAGACATAAAGCATTTAGAACCTAATAAACACTCAACTAATGTTATAAATTATAATTTAAGATCTGAAATCAGTTATAAATCAGAAATTAGTACACATTGCAAAATAGAATGCGAGAGAAATCTGATCTCACTAAAGGCAGTCAATTCTCAGGAACAATGGACTCTCTCATTCACTCTGAAGTTATTTTCTTTTATTGAACTCTAAGAAAAAGGAATAAAGTCAAGTGACGATTAGATAATTTTGATTCAGAAGCAAAATGATATTTTACATGGTGGAAGTGTCCTTACTCCCTTTGCACTGAAATTTCATTTAAAAACTGTTTCTGGGTTCCTCAAATGTTCAGCTCAGCAACAATGGTATATTTGTAACAACTGTGTCCAGATAGAATTTGGCACCCTGATGGGTCTTCTGTAACTTAAAGTAGTTACTCATAAAGGAAATCTTAAATATCCTCAAGCTGCACACAATGGGGGCTTCATTAGTGCTGCCTATGCACTGGAGCAATTTATTATTATTCAGAACAATATTCTGAATACAACTTTGCCATAAATATAGAAGCTAACAAATATTCTGAGATTTCCTGAAGTTGCCATTCATGAATTGTTTCGTTATTTATATAGGTTCTCTTCTCATTTTCCTACTGAAGCTTTTCTAAAAGTGTGCATTTGTAACACCAAATTAAAATTTCATTGGTGATATTATGCTGAAACCCAGATGCTATCTATAGAATTAAAGTAATGGTTTTATAAATTTAAACTCCAAGAAAAGTGATGTTTTTCTTTACATTAGTTCAGTACTAATGTATATGCTGTATCAAAAAGTAAGTTGCATTTGCCAAGGCAATGGAGCATAGTATACAAAAGAGTAGATGATTTGCTTATTTCTAACTATTTCTCTCTGAACAGATCATCTAAACAGGGTGACAATTTTCATCTGGCCACAGCTGTAATCATAATAAAAACAGGTAACACAGAATGTTTGAAATATAGAATAAGAACATTGAATGGAAATGTTTTGCATTGCATATGGGTACTAATCTGAAAGTCTTGTACAATGTCTTATTCTCAAACTCTCAATCTGATCAAAATGAACATGCAAGATCATTTGAAAAGAAAAGCCATCCTCCCTCTACCTATATATGTAAAAGTTTATAATTCAGAGACATAAAATTATCATTGTCATCATGAAAAACTTTCAGCTATAATTTTTTCAAAAGCATTCATTTTATAGTCATTTAATACACCTATTATAAAAGTAAAAAACAGGGAAAAGATGTGAAGGCAATTATCCAAGCCAACATTTGGGCTTAGGGAGCCAGAATTAGAGAATTCGCATGCTTGGGGTGTCCTTTTCAATTTAATTTACCTGAATAGACAGAGTCTATGAGATCTTATTTTAGGGCACAATTATTAATCTCAAGTTCAATGTGATTGGTGCAACTATGATAATTAATCCATTTGGTCAAAAGGACAACTTATTCCTATTTCAGTAACTGTAGCCCCTCTGCACCTCTGGGTCTGAGGGAGTAACTGGGATCTGCTCACTTCCAAGACTGCCAAGAGGCAACACTGACAAAATGATGGCAAAAGAAAAAAACCCTTGGAATTATTTATGTGTGTAAAAACCATATTTGAAAAACATGTGAAAAGTGTTTAAATCCTTTCTGGAATAAAACATATCATGCTAAGGAAGTAAAATTCAATTGATAAATTTGTATCTTTCTTATCTAAACAAATTGGACAGTTATGAAGTTTTAACTAAAAGTATAGATATAATTTTTAATAAAAGCAAATTTAGCATGACACTATCTTTGCAAGAAAAAAAATTGTATGTTGTTTACTCTTTTTCTGTATAGATTGCATTATATGCCTCAGGGTGAAAAAAAAAACACTGCAAAACTAGTGTATTAACAGCAAGATCCCATTTCACAAATGAAGAATTTGGGGTACAGAAGGCCAAATGCTGCATCCAAATTCGAGAAAGAACACCCAAATGTGAACAATCCCAGTTAAAGGGCTCCAGAGCCAAGCCCTAACCACTATGCTCTGCCTATAACTAGACCAGCTAAAATGGTTTTATTTGTTTAACTAAGAGAAGCTCTCTTTTAAAAATAGTCCTCTTGCTTCTCTGTGTAGGTGAAAACAGGGACTGAAATAGGGGACTGATTGAAAAGGAGGGTTTTTTCTTCTTCTTCTTTTTCTTCACTTCTTCTGACTTCATTGAGTGGACCGTCTTCATCAAAGGAATGGAAAGTAGGGAGGTATCCAGGAGGAGGGGAAGAAGAATAAGATTTTTGATATGACTTGACAAAAACTACCTCTTCTATATCTTTTGAACATAGAATCTAATTTGATGGACTGAGATGATAGAGATACTAAAGAGAACACCTCCCACCATGAGAGGAGATTTTTCCTGTGAAGGATGGTCCACTCCATGGAGGAAGATGGCTTCCTAGACTTCGCAGCTGAAACTGGAAGTTTGCCTTTACCCACCCATCTTAGGGTACTGGGTGGGCTTTGGAATCCACAATAGCACCTTTAGAAGTCCATGAGTAAGGTACTGACTGAGACTAACACTGAGAATTAGAGGACCTGCTGTGACCTGGGCAGGGATCTGTTCCCACAGGGTGACCATGGTAGCAGTGACCCGGGATGCATCCATCTCTGTGAGAGGACCTATTTTCATCAGTGACACAATGCTGTAGTTACAGAAGCTCCTGCAGCAGAAAATGGGATGGAGCTTGTGGCAGTAAAGTATGGAGGAAAGATCCTCCGTATTTCCCATTTATCTGATGTTTGGGGAAAAATGACCCGTTTGGATGAAGAAAACTTGGGGTTCTTGGAAAATTGGTAGGGCCAGGGGTGAAGGAATTCCTGGAAAAAAAAGTTTCAAGATTTCTTGCTAACTTGAATATTCAAAAGTTACACATAGATGTGACTATATTTGTACCTCAAGAAGTGGATGAAAGGAGACATACCCATTGCATACAGATGTGTGGATAAACACTGAGGGAGAAAAAAAAAGCCTTGTTGGATATCTTATGATGTCATCATCTTATGGTATATTTTTCTATACTTTAAAATTTTTTTTAAACAAAAGACAAGAAATGCATCCCGTGAAATAAAATGACTTTCTGATTCCATTCTGCCAATGTTTTCAGAAAGCCATTGTGTTCTTTGTCTGTGCCAGGCAGGGGACACAGTAAACAAGACAGAACTATGCTACAACTTCCAACAGGCTTTTTCTTTTTTCTTTTTTCTTTCTTTTTTTAAGAGAGAGGGACAGTAAGAGAGAGAGAGAGAAAATCAAATTCACTCAGTTTTTCATGTGGCCTTCATTGCTCTGAGACTTCATTTGTGTGCGTGGTGCTGGGGTTTGAACTCGCATTATCACGCATGCCAGACAAGCACCACAACCACTGAGCTGCTGTTCCAGCCCAGCCAACAGGCTTTTAAAATTTAAATTTGGCTAATACTCTGACAAAGCGAAGCACTGGTTTCCTGAGCCCAAAAGAAATGATCAGCATTCTCTCTTTAATTTATTCTGGATTCAACCTGGCCCTGAATAAATCTATAGGAACTGCCTACATCTCCTCCTTTAGTTCCTTCCCCAGACCCCATCATCCCAGACCTGCATTCTTCTCCCATTCCTGGTTTTAAAATTGAATATAAAACTGTTCTCAACCACCATTGTATGTAGTCACAAAGATTCTCTATTGCGAGGAAGGAAAAAAAAAACCACTTCCATCAGGTAACGTTGGATATAGGCTATAAACACATCCCTTCACCACTAATTTAATAGTTTCAAAAATCCTGTGACTCTTAGGTATTTTATGTAAGTGTCACCATTCTACTACATTTCATTTTCTACATATTAAAAACATTATATTTTAAATGTAGACATGTAAAACAAAGCACCGTTTTTAGAACTTATTTTGTCCTCCACCCAAAAAGAGTCTAGAAGCTTCAGAAATGGAGATGTCTCCACCCTGTTCCTTTAAGAGGACTCAGCAAACTCCCTGTTCATCTCACAGCCAGGCTGAAGCATGTATGGGGAGCAACAGCAGGTTCCCCTGCATCTGTCAGTGTGCAACCCTCTCCCAGAGTAAAGCAGGAACTCCGCTCTGCCTGCCCCTCATGCCAGACGACCTGCATGCCTTCAGCGCTAGTGGGGAACAGAAACCTTGAACCTTTCTGCACCTGCCTCGTGCTTGGCACTGTGGGAACCCAGCAACTGACAGCTCCCTGGAGGAGTGCCAAGCCGTGGTGGAACATCCAGTCCCATGCTGCAGGCTCATGGCCAGCCACCCAGTCAGCCACCAGCTGCGATTGCACTGCTCTGTTTTCCAAGACCCAGTTTGGTCATGATTCTAATTGTCTTTAGGAATTCATTTTGTTCGTTACCTATCAAATAACAAAGCAAATGACTCTTGGAAATTATTCGTGTGGTCTAAAATGTGGTGGGGAAAGAAAATAGCCTATTTATTTATTCTATCTTGCTTGTTTTCGGGAAAGTGAAGGTGAGAAAAAAACAATGCAAATTAAGTTTAGATCTAAACATCTGAGAAAAAATACAGAACCGTACTTAATCATTGAAGTGTGTTCTCTAAACAGATTTGGAACTTATAACAATTTGAAAACATATTTTCTCCTGGTTAGCCTGAACATGGTGATACCATATCTCAAAAAAACTTTTATTTATATAACTATCTATGTACACTGTCTATCAAACAACATGGCACAGGGTTTTAGAACTCTTCTGCAGTGTTTATTGAGATTTTTTTCAGTTGTAAAACAGAAACAAGAGCTTCCATTACATGGGTTTGTTCTGAGAATTGAATTGATATTATTAAAGAAAAAAAATGAACATGTTGACGGGCATAGGTAAGTGCTCAACAAATTGTATAATGGTATGTGGGTTTCAGATTTCACGTCCGCACATTCATGATTCACTGAGTACTGAACTAACTCTTCCCTGATTATTTGTACAAAAACTAATTAAATATGTATGGTATAATTCTTTATGATTTTAAATTAATATTTTCTCATCCAGTTTTATTTTTTTATTTTATTTCCTTCAAAAACAACGGCAAATAAAATTCAACAATGAGGAAAAAAACAATTAAAAAGCAAACAAAACATCTGAACAGACACCACCTCAAAGGAGATATGCAGATGGCAAATAAGCATATGAAAAGATACTCTGCACCACTCTGCATTAGGGAATTGCAAATTACAACAATGAGATACCCTTACCCACCCTTTAGAAAGGCTGAGCCCCTCCTCCAAGAAAAATAGTCTTTAATACCAATTGTTAGCAAAGATTGCTGATGAGGAACACAAAATGGTACAGCCACAGTGAAATACAATTTAGCAGTTTCTAAATTGGGAGCTCATGCTCCCAGATATTTACCCAACTGATTTGAAAACTTTATGTCCACACAAAAATCTAAATGCAAACATTTATAGTAGATTTTATTAATAATCACAAAAACTGAATGTAAATAAGATAGACTTTAATCGGTGAATGGATAAACAAACTGGTACATCTATATGACAGAATACTACTTGGCAATAAAAAGGAATGAGCTATCAAGCCACAAAAGGTAGGATGAACCTTTTAGCAATTATATATATATATTGGATCCAGAATGAACAGTCTACATAATTTATGAATTCAATTATTTGTATTCTAGAAAAGGCCTAACTTCATAGAGATGGTAAAAAGATCAGTAGTTGCCAGGAATTCAGAATGGGGAAAAGAAGGCTTAAATAGGTGAAGCACAAGGGATATGATGTTTTTACAGTAATGAAACTATTGTGTATGATACTATGCTACTAGATATGTGACACTATGCATTTGCTAAACCTAAAGAACTTCACAGCACAAAGAATAAACCTCAATGCATATGAAATTTTTTAAAAAATAATTTAAGAGTGAAGAACCCCAGGATAGAATGCAGACTGCAACAAAGAATCTGTGTTATAAATTTAACACAGAAAGGAGAGTGGGGGAAAGGTTATGGACTAGGCAACTTTGGAAAGGAAAGCAAAACTAAAGGTAAGAGAATCTACATAAGCACCACTCCAGCTGGAAAAGTTGTTCCCCACAAGGGTAACATTCTGAAACTACTATAGGCAATGCTAGAAATGAAAAATTAAGAACATAGTGGATAATGGAAACCAATTATCTCATTGTTGGAAGAGAAAACTATGGGTAAGTGAGGGGATGAGATTAAAATGATCTATGTGGTACTAGATGAGATTCGTAGATACTACATGAACTCACTTCTTACTTGATAAAGAAACAGATGGTTATACATAAAATATTTATAGGTGCATGTGTAAAGGTTAATATACACACATATATTTTGTTCTGTCAACTGAAGGGCCTAAAAATAATATCTCAATGGCAACCAGCAGACAACAATGCCCAGTCCTTGGTTTGATATTAGAATATCATTCTCCTTGGTTTCTAATATCAGCTCCTGTCAGGACTGAAGCAGGAAATATTCAAGTTGAACCTAGAACATCAGGTGTTGCCAGAAATTAAGAAAGTGAGAAAATCAAAAACTAATACAAAATAAAAAGGGCATTTCAAAGGGACCCAAGAACCATGTAAAAGTGACCCTCCAATAATCAAAGCTGGAACAATTTGTGCAGCAAAATAAATAATGTAGCTTTTAATTATAACTCAAAACATAAAATCCATAACCAAGAGATGATATTGACATAAGTAAATTATTGAGTAACTGGAGGAGAATGGACTAACTTCTGGTACAGAAGAATTCTAAATAATGAATTAGGTGCTTCATTGTCAAGGAGGTAAAACTCTTCCCTGTTCTTTAAATGTGAGCTGCTTATACTAGGGTTGGAGGGAAAAGAAACATTGCAGCAGAGGAATACAAGACACTTCCTCTTCCAAGTCACCTAGGACAACATTAACAGTGGTAGGTCACATTGATAGTATGCACCATAGATGCAGTGTGATAAAAATGATTCTTGACCTCTGTGGTCTTCCGCCATAAACCCTACAAATCCCATCCCCCATCTAATCATGAGGAAAATGTCAGCAAATCCCAATTGAAGAGTATTCTGCAAAACATCTGAGTAGTATTCTTCAAAACTGTATGAGTCATCAAAAATAAGTAAAGTCTGAGAAATGGTCCCAGCCAAGATTCTAAGGAGGTATGAGGAGTAAGTATAATGTGATATCCTGGATAAAAATCTTTGGATTAAGTACAAACTTTATTTAATGCTAACATGTCAATATTGATTCATTAATCATGACAATGTAACAGGGGTAACTGGGTGTGGGGTGTGGACCTCTCTGTGGTGTATTCACAATTTTTCTGTAAATTTGAAACTATTCTAAAATAATTAATTGAAAAACAAGGGAAATCATTTTATTGATCTTTGGCACATTTTCTATGCCACAAGAAATTACTATATAAATCTTTAATAATCATTAATATTTAATAATACTATCTCAAGCCAAGCAAGATCCCTTTGCTTAATTTTTAGCCTTTTCAAAATTAATACTCTTCACAAGTATTTTTCTTAATTAATTATTTTTCTTGCAAGGGTAACAGGATCTAGGGCTTAGAGCAGGAACTGCATAAAACTGGCTTCAAATTGAGTTATTTTGTGACCTTACAAAAACTATCTATCCCCAGTGGGAAATAATTCATGTAAAAAAACACCCAGAAACATCCAACTGGTATGCAATTATTTTTAAAATCTACAGTCATTATTTCAGAAGATGGAATTCATCAACTATGCCAAAGCTTCTGTAATATTAACTACTCACTATAATAGTTCTATGGCTTAAAAAAGAACAATGAGCTTAATTAGTCATTCTATTTCCATTGTATTCCATTAAAAATTTTGGATTCTAGAAAAATATTGGTTTAGAAGATTTCACTTTAATGTTCTATTGTTTATTTTCCCTATGAAAATATTTTGCCTAAATAATTATATTCTATCTGTATGATTCCATTTTTCACTCACTCTACTCTCTCATTCTTCTATATTTACCATGACTGACTTATAGCTATATATGTTTAAGTAATATTGCTATAAACTAACAAAGAGGTGTCATATTTCACTCCAGAATGGTAGGGGGCATTTTGGAAGTAGTTGAAGTTGTTCCAGAAGAATTTGTATACCTCTATTGGAAACCTGTTAGTAAAACATGGCTTGAAAATAAAACATTTCATTTTGTGGAACAACAAATATGTTAAGTCACAGAAGAATAAAACACACATCTTCATTCCTGACTTTTATCCAATCCAAAGCACAACCAGGATAAACTAAATCCAGGAATTCAATTTGTACTGAAGCTCTGATGTTATAAGCCCCCCTTTAGTTCTCTTGATATCTTTACGACATTATTATTATTCCATTTTACTCTTGAGCAAAGTAAGATTCATATATATTCCTTAACATAGCCCACCTATAGCCACACATCTAGTACAGGCAGTACCGAATTAGGTCCAACTGATTCTACGACCACTTATTTACACTATGTCATTATAGGGAAAAATGCAGTTTAGTGAACTAAAATCATTAATGATAGAAAACTGTAGAACAAATTTCCTTTTCATTGACTTACTGATTTTTTGTACTGTGGATTGAAACCAGAGCACTTAACCACTAAGCCACAACCCCAACCTTTACGTATTTTTTTTTTTTTTTTTTTTTTTTTTTTTTTTTTTTTTTTTTTTTTTTTTTTTTTTTTTTTTTTTTTTTTAGATTTTGAGACAGGATCTCGCTAAGGTGCTTAGGTCCTCCCTGAGTAGCTGAGGTGGCCTTGGATTTGTAATCTTCCTGCCTCAGTCTCCAAAATCACTGGGATTACAGGCATGCACACCTGAGCCCTGGTGGCTATTTTACTTTAAATTCTTTTTTTTTTTTGACATTTTATTTTTTTCATTTATTTTTGAACAACCTTACAAGTTTTTAACAAAATAATATAAAATGTGTATATATTCTGGATATTGCAATTACCCCCAGGAGTGCCCCCCCCCAATTACCCTCCCTTATCCCACCCTTCCCCTTCCCACTATATCTCTAAAAAAAGTATTAGGTTGTAAAACATTACATCTTATCTGGATTTAACACATGCTAATAGACCAACTTTCTCACTGTCCAGGGTCTAGTCCCCACCTCCACAGATGAGTGGAGAC